>QYAP01000360.1:58647-121672 GCA_003988905.1 Hymenotorrendiella dingleyae
CGAGCTGTTACGGAAAGAGCTGTTACGGAAAGAGCTGTTACGGAAAGAGCTGTTACGGAAAGAGAAGAGCCAACCCCCACTGGCGATGCCATGATCTCCCTCTCTGGCTACTCCCAGGGGGGTCAGCTCGTTCATAAACGAGCTGTTACGGAAAGATACTCCCAGGGCGCTCAGGTCGTTCACGATACTGGCGATACCAAACGAGCTATTACGGAAAGACAAGACTACGAGCACGAAACCGGTCGCAAGGGTTATGCTGTGAGTTCTTTCATTTAAGCGTTTATTTATTATATTAATACTATGTAGCCTCCTGATGCAACTACTGCGAGAGTTGGCATTCCAACACCTGTAAGCCATGCCCTATTCCTTTTGAATACACAAGCTCACTTTTTGTAGGCAAGGGTTTAACATGCACCTGCTCTCTGCACTAATCTTAAATTCGACTAAGAATACATCTTACTCCGATTTAAAAGCGGTGTCTCCATTTCAGTCGACTTCACACTCGACGACGACTCTGGTTTTTCAGCGCTAGTTGGTTGATATGGGAACCCATAATGGGCGTCCACTCTCTTTTCATAATCTCTACAGCTGCAGGTACTCAGCCGATAACTTCGATACTGAAAGCATGACTCTTATGAATTTTGGCTACGTTTGGGAGCGTCTGCTTGTTTGCATGGGAATGGCGTTCAGCATGTCACTTTGGGGATAGGAAAAGGAATACTCACACTCATTTACAGGACTAGAGTTCTAAACGTTTGATTTGGATGATGGTCAAACTATTAGAAAACTTTCCGAAAAAAAATTGAAATTATTTGATTTCCTGAAAAATGGCGCAAATGCAAAATACTTGTGATTGGATGGGAGTTGAAGGATGTTCCAGTTGAGTATCGTGAAGGAGATTGAGACTTTGACAGTGTCACAGTGGTCTTGAAGTTCTCGATTACCTGCCCTGCGATCCTTATTCGCGCGCGGTTACCCGGAGACGGTTACCCTGCGATGCCGCAAAATCTATTTTTTCCTCCGGAGCTTACCACATATAGTTCTCCCTCTTGAAAACTTTTTTTCTCGAAACTTGACCGTCCAAATCTTGCCGAGCGAGATAGTGAGAAGACGTATCTATTATTCGACTTGTGGTGTGAGGTAGTCTGCGGTCAATTGAACCCAAACTGAGTATCTCCGCCGTGCAAACCTTATCCCCGTCGAAGCTCTTCACCAGCTTCCATCCGGGTACTCGAACCGAAAACCGCAACACAAACACAACCATCACCACCACCAACCTCACCCACCACAATGGCGACCACCACAACTCGCCGCCTCCCACGCCTTCTACCGCTGCTAAACCCCCGTTTCACGCCAGCTCGAGCCTACCACTCCCATCAACATCCCACCCCCTCAGGTCCCTTCGAGCCCCTCCAATCCCTCATCCTCTCCGCCTCGATCCCCCACATCCCAACCCACGGCTTCACGCTCACGACGCTCTCCCTGGGCGCAAAGGACTCTGGCTACGTCCCCGCATCGACAAACCTCTTCCCCGATGGCGCGTTCAGTCTAGTGCATTACCATCTGTGGATGCAGCGGGAGGCGTTGAAGAGACATGCACACATAATCTCGGGAGAACAAGCTGGAGGTGGGAAACCAATGGGGACGGGAAAGAAAGTGAAAGCGCTGACGTGGGAGCGGTTGATGGGGAGTAAAGATGTGATACATCGGTGGCAGGAGGTGAAGATTTTCTTTTCTCAATGAGGAGTGCTTCAATTGGAGAATGTGTTGCTAATATAGCTATTTTCACGATAGGCATTAGCACTTATGGCCCAACCATCCAATGTCCCAACTGCCATGTCAGAACTGGGGGCCTTGTCTGACGAAATCTGGTACCTAGCTGGTGATGTGTCCGTCGATACAAGCTGGTACACAAAACGTGCTTCTCTATCAGCTATATATGCTGCTACGGAGCTTTTTATGACGACAGATAAATCACCGGATTATATGGAGACCAAGGAATTCCTTGAGAGACGGTTCAATGATGGGCAGGCTGTGGGGAACACCCTAGGAAGCGTGGGTCAATGGGTTGGCTTCACAGCACATGCAGGTCTAAATGTTCTACGGAACAAGGGCGTGAGGATTTAAATGTCATATCAGTAGATGCATGTTGGGTTGAAGTGTACAGTATGTAAAAACAAATCGTGGGGCTCGTCGAGGACGTAAAAGCCCTACTATCAAGCAAATTGCTTGATATGACCAGCCGAAACGCTGGTGGTAAAACAGACCATTGCCACTCTGCCCATAAACACTAAACAGACGCAATACTTTACAAAACATAAACTCTGCACCCGTCGCCAGGCCCTCCTATCTAATTGCCATTCATATCTTCTAGGGTCCGCTGCCCCTTCTCCCGAGGATCCGACAATCTAAGCATAGTTAGCAAATATGTTACGCGAGTACGCAGTTATTACTCACAAGGTAGTTTTCACGTCATCACCGGCGGAGGCGGAGCCATCTCCCAAACCCTTAGGAGAGATCAGTATAAACTGCCGGCCAACTGAGCGGCGGGCAGCCGAGATCTGTGTCTTGTAAGTGAAAGTGTCGCCAACCAATCCAAAGTTTAGACTTACAATCATCTTTGTGGTAACATCTCTATTGACATCGTCCATGAAAACATCGTACTCGTCAAGGCACCTAAGCGGAGCGCCCATGGCCTCCCACAGAGCAAGCAACAAGCAGACGGAGGAAAAAGACTTCTCCCCCCCGGAGAGAGTCTTCGTCATTCGCCCCGAGTTGCCCTTCGCAGTTGGATCCGGCTCAACATGCACGTCCAACAGCTTTGCTTGGTGGTCAATATCGAGCCTGCCTCTAAAAGCCCTCTCACTCAAGAAGTAGAGGAAGTTAATGCGTGACCGAGAAGAAATGTATCTCTGGAACCGCCTGAACATCACCATGCGCTTTCTGAATGTAAATTGGAGCATGCCGAGAAGTTGTTGTGCCTCAAGTCTGTGGATGCGGACATCTTGGCATTTTTTCTCCGCCTCGATGTAGGCACTCTGGATGTCCACATCTGAGCCGCCTTGTCTTTTGTTGGCTTCCACAATCTTCTTTTTGATATCATTGATCTGCTTGTCTAGGCTCTCTGAAGTCTGGCCTTCATCAATAGGAATCCTGAGAGAAACCCCGGTGGCACCCTCAATAAAAGCATTGACTTGCTCAATCTGCTTATCCCGTTTCCTCTCCTTTTGCGCAACATCGTCTTTGGCGTCCTGAATCAAGGAGACTTGAAGGTTCTTTTGCTCGAGGGCCATCCTGCGGCGTTGGCTAGCATTGCGAATCTTTTCCTGTACTTTCTGAATCTTGGCCCCTTGATCAGCTGCCTCCGCTTTTGCTGCCTCCAGCTGTTGTTTCATTTCGAGTGCTGCAGCGTTGAGATCCGTCATTTCCACTGTGACATTGCCATAGGTATCCGCGTAGATACCACGCTCGCGTTCCGACTCTTCTAAAAAGCCCCTCAAACTCTCAAGTCTTCCGTCTTCAACACTGTTTCGGTCAATTTCTGACTGAATGTCTTCGACTCGCTGCGTAGCTCTCTGAATGTTGACTTTAAGCGTCTGAGAGTTTCTTTTGTGCTTGACGAGGACCTGTTCCATTTCTCTAAATGCATTTTTTGCCTGCGTAACCTGTTCTTGACGCTCGTTCATTTCGCCTTCCAACTGAGCGAGAATGTGACGCTGGTGTGCAATTTGATCACCCATATTGGTTTGCAGCCGTGGCCTATTTTTAGAGAATCTTAGCGGACTTGTCTCCGAGTTTCCATTGTTGCTGAGGAGCCTGAAGCCCGTGTCTCTATTACTTGGATGAAGCGTGAGGCACTGCCTTGCATACCGTGGCGGTTGTCGTTCGAACATAATTTCGTGGCCATCATCTCGTCTCTCCACAAGAATTGATTGTTCTATGCCAAGAGCAATTATGAGCTGGTTTTTGACAAGCTGACTATCAATCTCCAGAACTCTCAAGATGGTTTCATACTGAGAATCTGGTTCGTTTGACCTCGTGTCCATGAGATCGTCATTACCAATCAAGACAGGTACCCAAGTCATGTTCGCTTGTTGTAGAAGGCCGAACAATATTTTCTGGTCAGCCTTGCTCTTAACCACAAACCCGCTGGAGTTCTTTCCAATGATGGTTTCAATCATTTGTGACCACATAGGCTTAAGGAGCTTAATATGCAAGCCCATCGGTCCAACCGGCTGCTCTTGAAATCTCCTCTCGTTTCGGATCAATCGAAGCAACATCGGCATATTGGAGTCATAGTTTGCTAGACGATCTTGATTTTGGCCGAGCTCTCGTATACGGCGTTGAACCCCTTCGACTTCCTGGCGTTTATTGCCGAGGCTCTTTTCCAGGTCCTTCATTTTAGCCTCAGCCTGTTTGCGTTTTTCCTCGAGCAGTGGCGTCTCGTTGTGATGCCGATCAGAAGTTTCCTTTGCTTCAAGGTGGGACTGTTGAGCTTCCTTCAGATCTTCAAATCTTCGTGTTTGCGCACCACCCGTAGTGTCCTCCAGTCGCCGTTCCTCTGCTTCGATCTCTTTCTTGTGCTTTTTGATCGCTTTATCTTCACTGTCCAACTTGTCCTTGACATCTTTCCGCTGATTGCGAGTTTTCTCAAGATCCTTTCGAGCGGCATCATGAGCAACTTTCGCTTCTTCTTCTCTAGCTGCGATTGGGGCCGATTCTTCATTGACGTTTCGCTCATGCTCCTGTAAGCGCTCGAGGGTTTGATCGGCGTTCTGGAACTCCTGGTCTTTTTCCTCTAATCGCCGCTCTTGTTCTTGAACAATGTCTTTCGCTTCTACGATTCGGGCTTCGTATGCCTCCAGGATCTCTTCCTGATCCCCGACCTGTGACCAAGCTGCCTGCCTTGCGAGATGCCTGTACCGTGCTTTCAGGCCTTGATTTGCCTTTATAGCATCAAACCTACTTTTGGCATGTCTCGCAGTGGCCTCGAGGGATTCGATATTTCCTTTGGTATCTTCGAGTTTGCTAGCGATCTGGTCGCAGATATCCATAAGAAGTTTGTAGTCATCATCCAGAGCTTGTAATTGAACGCCTTCCACAAAAAATTTGTATTTCATGGCGTTGGTCGAAGCAGTAATAAAGGATTTCGCGGCGTCTTGACTGAGAACATTCATAGGATTGTCCACCTGGAGTTGATACCATTCAATCATATCATCAATGTCACCTTTCTTCGATGATATTATCTTGCCGTGCATATTCTTCAACTTCCAGCTGCTGCTTCCAGCTTTAGAAAATTGGCGCTCAATGATGATAGATTCGCCGAAGACATCAGGCTTGTATGCATCGCTGCCTTTGTTTTTGAGCTTCACGATAAGAACTGCAAACTCTCTACCAGACTTGATCAAGGTCTTCACGTTAGCCCCTCGATTGGTTGAGGAGGCCTTTCCACCTAGGCATAACGTGATGGCCGTCAATACAGCACTCTTCCCACTTCCATTATGACCAACTACGAAGTTGATGAGAGGTCCAATTTCGACATGAAGCTTTTCATGGCACATGAAGTTGATGCATGTGATCGACTCAATGATGGCATTGTCGGCGGGTCGATTGTCTCCCAACGTTTTGTTCCGGGTCATGAGGCGCTGTGTTGCGCGTTCGTCGTCCTCATCCGCATGTTGCAAATGCTTGAAGCCATCATCTCGTGTAATCTCATATTGGGTGGCTGCCGGCGGCGCGACGTAATCATCTGCATCCGGCACATCTTCATCCTCACTGCTAGAGGTCGATGGGCTTCGCTGACGCTGGCCATGGTTTCTGGACGAAGACTCGTCGGCAAGACGAGCTTTTTTGCGAGACTACAAAGCAATTTTAGCAAGATTCGTAGGAAGACATCTCGATATTCCAGGGTTGCGGGGATTGTAGAAAAACAAAGGACTGTAGGAATGCTAGGGCCTGAGGAACTCACGGAATCTGGCCGCAGATTTGAAGAGGCACTTTCGACAGCAATGACTTCATCGTCATCTCCATCACGCCTCGCGCGCTTGTGCATGGGCGCCATCTTGTAGTTGTGCTCGATTGGAGTGTGTGGTGGAGGTTATCGATCGTTTGACAAGATGTTATGGTGCCGCGACGCGGGCGACGCGCGACAATGAACACATGCACGTGGAATGCTAATTTAAACAAAGGTCCGTGCATGCAACCGGCCGGATACGGCAAGATCGGGATTCGGGAGATCGGGTCTCGGCCGGTCAAATTTGAGGTCTTCTCCTTTGGAACAAACCCCAGATACTCGAGTACCGCATTTCTTATCCTCGCCATACTTCATCACCTTCGAGCTTCTTCAAAACAAACTTCCATCGTCTCCAAAATACTTTTCGCCGTAGCTAACACTAAGAAATATTCATGGGGACCTGTCAATCTACCCCTGGTCGTGTCTTCTCTCTTCTGAAAAATCCGGCATAGTAAGCCAAGTTATTCAAAATTTATCGTGTTTCTATACTGTCAGAAGAGAATAAAATAAAATAAAACTGAGCTGCTGCTACCACGATAGCCTGGATCTACAAAAGTATCTGACAGTCTAATTCCCGCCAACTGGATTCTTCACTTATACGCCGCTGCAGCCACAATCACGAGGTACAAGTCTAGAAAACAGAACTACCGCATTGGTCTGATGGTCGATTACACGCCTACCTCTCTACCGCTTTGGCTCGATTCTCTCTCCAAGTCTGGCACAATAAAGCCTGGAGCGGGAGGGGGTATGAAACAGGAAGAACCAATGAACCATTCCATTCTAAACCCAATTCCATCAGACAATCTAGCATAATAAACTTAAAACAGGAAAAATTCTAAAATGGGCAAGGGGTGTGCTTGAAAACCAATTAATACGGTAATTCGTGTCATGTTTTCAGTCACATCAATACTATACAGAATATGGCGCCACGTCAAAGAATTTTGGACTATGAAAAGAAAAAGAGATTATTTGCTCTTTGGGTATCTATCATGCAATCCAAGCAATAAAGTATACATTTCTACGCCTTTTGTAGAAATCTCATCTGTTGACTTCAATCTGAGAAACCATATCCCCACCCAGTCTCGCAATTTCCGACAAGATAGCGGTTTTGTCTATCTCAACGGTTGCCTCCTCTTCCTCCAGACCCTTCCCACTCTTTGATATTTTCGTAGCATATGCAATGTTAACCTTGAAGGGCCGCGAGCTAACGGACTGCGGGTTCCATAACCCGCCAATATGCAATCCAGTCACTTCACTATAGAAGAAGACAATGCCACCCGCATACAGTCTCTCTAACTCGGAAAAAAAGATTTGTATCGGCTGATATCCCACATGCTCAATGTCTACTTCGGTTTGAACCTTGAGGTTTTTAAATTTGCTTTTGGCGGCCCCCTTTCGTTTTTGTCCCGCGACAAACTTTGGTGAGAAGTGAACCACAAAGTCATAATCAGCTGTCGAGCTAGCAAACAATAGCTGATGATTCAACTCGAGGCCCTGGGTTTTGACTACCTTGTATGCAGAACCAGCTAATGCTGTCATGCGGGTAGCCGCAACTTTTGAGGGTCCGATATCTGTGAATGCAACACCACTAGTATCATGATTTGAAGCTGCAAATACTACGGTTCGGTTCATGCCCGGATCAATCTTCCTCCAGGCTTCCAGTCGAGTGTTGGCCGAAGTGACGTCCTTGCTTGTCATGGTACCAGTGAAATCAACAACAAGCGGCTCATGGCGCCAATCCCATCGCTCGAGGAACTTTAGAGTCCTCAAAAATCCCGTCATCACAGAGGATGGCGCTCGCCAGGGGTACGGCTGCAAAAATGTGCGTGCAACGATAAGTTCAACCAGCTCTCCGCTTACATGCCTCGAGAGCATGTGGCTATCGAACCACAATTTCATGAGACGAATTGTCGGCGATAAGAGTGGAAATCGAGTACAGTGAGTTGATATCGATTGCGTGAGCAGGGGCAGCTGTATGAACGTCCTCTTGTAATTTGAAAGTGCCAAAACAGCCTCTTCTCGAGAGCGAGAATCTGTAAACTTGTCCTTCACAATACGTTCAAGAAGAGTCTGCTCCCTGTCATTGTGAATTCTCAATCGAAATGTTGCGCCAGATTCGTATTTGACATCCAAAAATGCACAATTTTCAAACTTTCGTTCTTCGTTTTCTAGACCTACCCGAGTCTCGATGGTGTCATTAGATTCTTGGAGTTGAGTTCCTATTTTGAGTAAGAAGGCAATTTTTGTCCGCTGGATTGCAGTGATATCATCAGGCCACCTCCCCGAGCCCTCGAATTGGATCAGAACATCCGCTGGCACCCTCAAAGGAGATTGTGGGCTAAAAGATGGCGCCTCTATGGAAGAGTAGCGAAGTTGAGAGTCGATCGGTGAAAGCTGTCGTAGTTGAAGAGGCAGACCTTCCAAATCTCTGATGTCTTTCTCAAAGATTTGGAAAGCTTCCTTCAAACTCTCGAAGAGCTTTGCGCTAGTTCCAGAGTTGGGCACAAGCTTCTCAAAGCTACCTCCAATGAAATCAAGACCTTGGCTTACAAGAGCATCGAAATGACGATCAATGACATATGTTACGATGTTTTGAAAGATGGAATAAGTCGGGCCAGTTTGCCAGATCAGACTTTCGAGAATGCTGCCATCTTTGAATCGACGCAATTCGGCTTTCTCGCCCCAAAACTTTTGGAATTTGGCTGCTTTCTTTTTCTCTTCAGCAGATGGCCCGTGATCCACAAGACGATTGATATTCGCTGGATCAAAAACCACTGAAGCAAGTAAATGTGTGTTGGGAGGTGGCCCGGAAGCTTTCGTGGACCATTCTGCTAGTTTGGGAATTTCGACATGAATAAGTTTTACCCTATCCATCAGACCTTCTCGTAGCACATCGTAAACGCGTCGGCCGAAATCGAGCATCTTGGGCGCGTGGTCACAGCTTGATGGAGTACTCAAGCTATCGGAAGGTAGGGGAAGGCGCACCACACAGTCGTATCTTTGCAGTGGCTCGGAAGTGTTTGTTACAAAGGTCGATTCAAATTGGTCAAAAGTGTCGTTATTAAGCATATCCAAAGAGACTTTTGCTTCTTCCCGCAGACGCTCATAGGACCAGGGATCCATCTTGTATAGTAAATTATGCCCTCGCTCGCCATCATAGAATACTGGGCGATCCGATTTGGAGACAGTGACCTCGGGTGCATTGTAGATGAATGGCTTGGTAGCCATATCGTTTGCTGAAAGGAATTGAAGCATAGCCTTAAACAGCTGATAACTGCTATAGCCCTGCGAGAGGACACCATGACCTTTCGGGCCTCCACCTTTCAGCAGAAGTGCCGTCAAAGCAGCCCACTCAAAATGACCAAAACCTCCTTCTGAGATCGAGCTTCCAAAATTCCTCCTCCGCAACCAAATTCTACCAAGAACTGCTGCATCTGTAAACCCATCAGACAGTTTGGATACTGAATGTAGAAGCTTGAGATAAGACTCGAAATTCGCGTCGGAGGTCAAGGACGAGTTATAGAACGGTGTAGGAGGGAGAGTCGTATTGTTGTCTGAAGTGTCCTTTGGTCTGATTGAATTCTTTCCAGGGCGTAATTTGGTCTCAGCGAAGAAACCAGCTGGAGCGGCCGGAATTACGTGAATTTCGTATGGAGAACGTTTGCTGTCATCTGCGGGAGTTAGCATTCGATCAGGGCGCACTTGAGAAAGCAACGAACTCGACTTTGGTTTGATGGACAAGATCGGATGGAGGTCATTTCCATTGAGATACTTGAACTTTATTGTATAATCATCCTGCACATGTTCCTGCAGCCCAGTAGCTATATTGGCCAAATAGTATGCCCTTTTATAGAAATAGCGGTAATTCAGATAATCCTTGTCCTGAAAGATCGAACCTGGCATGACAACCACCATATCAATAGAAAATGTAGACTCTGTAGTATCAGGTTTGATCATGGTCTGCAGTGGATAGCTTCCAACAACGTTTATATTGGCTGGTTTTTCGTATGATAGCTTGTAGGCTGCATTTTTGTCTGGTTTTGGCGTGGGAAATGGAACAGAAATCTTATGTGATTTTTGGAGGACCTTGGTGGCTTCTACTACCTAGTTTTTAGTCAGCATAGCTACAGATAAAAGCCGGGGTCTTCCAAAAGCTCACAGGAAGAGCTTCTCGTGGATCAATGGCTTCAATCCATCCCTTCAATTTCCGTAGTGTTTCGTTCGCTTTTCCAAATTTCTTTTCGTAGTTGGGTCGAATTTCCGCGAGTAGATAGTCGACTTGAATTTTGAAAGCATTTGACTTGAAAAGCCCTCCAGCATATAAAGCGCTCTCGTCCCCGTCCCGAGCATGGTTCGGCTTTTGTTGCGAATGCGCCTGCTTTACTTTGGTGGTTGGCGCATCGTCCTCGGATTCTGCTTGACTTCCTAAGTCCTCCATGTCGGAATCTGCCTGCACTTCCCTGTCGTTGGAAGATTCGTGGTCCAGCTTGCGGCGCTTGGAAGGTATTGAGGACATGGCGGATTGATTGCGGTGAGCTGTAATCTGCTGCAGCAATGAAGTACAACTTTCTTGAGGCTGGAAAAGGCCGAACTTTTTTTTACCAGGGGTTCAGTGCACGGACTGTGCTGTGGAGGGCTAAACTCAAGTGGGAGTGGCGGGGTAGCAGATTGGCTGCTTGGAGCTTGGATCTTCTATCCGATAACGGACCCGACTATCTATGACTGCGATGGTGAATTCCATATATCCGAGTACTCGTAAATCGCCAGAAAAACATCAAAACATATCAAAACAATCTCCTGCAACAAGGCAATTTCAATTGGCTAGGTACCCAGGTCTTTTTTCAGTGAATCAAGATGTCGGTCATTGAGCTTGGAGAGTCCATTCCTGCTCTCACTCCTCACGTAAGTTGAAAACGTCACTTTCTTCTTTCCACTTTCAAAATCTTCAAGATTGAGTCACGAAAGCTAACATAAACATTTTTTTCTTTCCTAGGCGGCAAGTGTGTCTCTTCCAACATGGGATGATAACATTGGCTATGAGGAAGGCGCACAAAGGGTAGTAAGTAAAATGACAACTGGTTATCCACGGTAGGCTTCCTGTTCCAATTCATCTTCTCAGCATTCACTAAGATAATCTCCCTTTACTAGTTTCTTCATACACAAAGCCATAGCTGCGTTTGGTGATGACATTATCAAGAAACACGGCAAGGAGGGCCAGCAGGCAATGCTGTTTCCATCGCATCGGACGGCTCAAAGATGTGTAAATTTTATGCACTCACGAGATCCTGCAATATCCATCAATCAGTTGCAAATTTTCGGCTTGGTACTGGATAGGAGCAAGACTATCTCCGAGACTCTCTCCAAAGTATCTCCCACTATTTCCGCTGTCATATTTGACAAGAGCTTGTTCCCTGTTGCAAAGCAATATTGGCAACATTCGGGTGATGGGGTTTCAAGTCGGCGAGCCGAGTTCTGTCATGGGCTCTTCCAAGAAGGCATTCTGATCGACGAAAAGACGCTTCAGCCAATTTCAAATGGCGCGAACGGCACGAATGGATTTAAAAAGTCTAGCAAGGGCCCAAGGCGCTACCAACGAGGCTCTATTGACATTCCCCCAACGAAACAGCCAACAACAGCCACTGAGTCGGTAAAAGTTCTATCTGAGCCGGAAGTTCGGGAAAGCTCTCAATTTCTGGAAGAACGGTTTGGCCGCAACCTTGAGGTTTCCCTCGTCGAAAATGCCAGAACCGCCATCAAGCGGCGTATCGCTGGCTCTCTAATGGGAGAGGTTGATCTCAATCAAACAATGAGTCCACCGTCAAATTCAGATGCTCGAGGTGTTGCTGGTCTCTCGGAAGAAGATGTCTACTTATATCCCTGTGGCATGAACTCCATATTCAATGCTCACAGTATGATGCTAGAAGCTCGGGGTCACCTGAAGAGTATTTCTTTTGGGTTCCCTTATGTCGATACGCTCAAGATCTTGGAAAAGTTTGGTCCGGGCTGCTTATTCTATGGCAATGGGTCATCCGACGATCTCGATGATCTCGAGGCTCGCTTAAAAGCTGGCGAGAAGTATCTGGCGCTATTCTGCGAGTTTCCTGGAAATCCTATGCTAAAGTGTCCCGACTTGAAGAGAATTCGGTACCTGGCAGATACTTATGGTTTTGGCGTGGTTGTGGACGAGACTATTGGCAATTTTATCAATGTTCACGTTCTTCCGTATGCGGATATCGTCGTCAGCAGTTTGACCAAAATTTTCTCTGGCGACTGCAACGTCATGGGTGGTAGTGCAATCCTCAACCCCAAAGGTCAATATTATCAACAACTCAAGGCGATAGCGAGAGTTGAACACGAGGATAACTATTGGGCAGAAGACATCATCTTCATGGAACGCAACAGTCGCCACTTTGCAGGTCGCATCGAGAAGATCAACGATAATGCAGAAATGATCTGTGATATTCTTCGAACTCACCCCCTCGTCAAGGCAGTTTACTATCCAAAGTACAACGCATCAAGAGAGTTCTACGATGATTGTCGAACTCCCAATGGTGGGTATGGAGGGCTGCTTTCCTGTGTATTTCATACCACTGCCCAGGCTATCGCATTCTATGACAGAATCGAGACTGCCAAAGGCCCGAGTCTGGGGACAAATTTCACCCTAGTCTCACCTTATGTTATTCTTGCACATTACCTTGAGCTGGATTGGGCTGCTCAATTTGGGGTTCCTAGCGATCTGATTCGAATCAGTGTCGGTCTTGAAGAGGCAGAAGATATCAAATCTCGATTTGAGGTCGCTTTGAAGGCTGCAGAGGACATTAGTAGTAGATAGTAATGGGCTGAGCTAATTTAGGGAAAAGCTTCAACGCTAGGGAATATAAAAAGGGAAGGCGTTGAGAGGCATATGGGTGTACAATATTGCTTGGTCTTTTACCGGGTGTTCCTAGGAAACTTGATACGTGGGGAAATATGAGAAAATGGAAATTCAACATGTTAAGAAGATTGCTATGGTAGAGCTGATTTGAGTGCGTATGGAATAATGAGTACCGCATTGCAAACCCGTACCTCCTCCCGCTTTGTTCTTCAAATGTGCCAAAAATTGGCCCAAAATATTGAAGAGAATGAAGGTGAAAAGGAGAGCCAATAGAACCAGACAACCCCCCTTCCATTCCTACCGGTAACTTTATTTTTTCCCACGCATAAAAATATTTCTCTCTTCGAGGCGTCATCCATCACAAACTAATTATCGGTGCTTGGGTTCATCGTAGGACTGACTTGATCTTGGGACCTTGAGAGATCTTGGGGTGGCCACGTGATTCCGATTTAGGGCACTCCAGGGCTCTTTGAGCTTTGACCGCATTAGGGAATTTTGCCGAGTTGAAAGCACACCCTCATTGACCTCCCGCATCACGAACCGTTTTTTTCACGACCTGTGTCAACCAACTCCTCCACCACCGGCTCCAGACGTCTAAAGGCGCAAACATGGGTGTACCATTTGATTATGCGCCCGATCGGCCAGAGCATATCGACGCCATTCTCAACGGGCTCGACCGATACAACCCTGAGACGACCAGCGTTTTTCAAGATTATGTCGTCCAACAATGCGACTCGAAATTCTACGACTGCTACGCCAATCTGGCCCTCTTGAAACTGTACGTAAAATTTCCATTTGATGGCGAGAAGCAGAAGAAGAAGAAGTATATGTCAAAGTGATGATCCGTCATTAAACGTTTCCTATTACCTGAATAGGCATGGAGAATGAATCCCTCTAGCCTCTGAAGTCTTATTAGCTCTATCTGAATGACAAAATTCCCCTCTACCTTTGTGTCATCCCTCGCAGGCAGAGGATCTATTGCTGACTTCATCTGCTTGGAATACAGGTACCAATTCAACCCTCATCTCACCAAGGATGAAACGATTACCAACATCCTCGTGAAATCCTTGACCGTTTTCCCCTCGCCCGATTTCTCCCTCGCCCTCCACCTCCTCCCACCACACATCCTCACACCCGCCTCAGCCTCATCCGCTCTCCCAGCCGCCGGTGACGCACCTCTCTCCGAAGCTGTACAAAAATTAAATATTCTCAACAACCTCCTCGCACAAGCCTCATACGCTGCGTTCTGGAGCACACTCGACAGTGATGATCTCTACGCTGATCTAGTCGCTGATGTTGCTGGCTTTGAGGAACTCATCCGTATCCGAATCGCACTCACCATCTCCCAATCTGTCCGAGAAATCGAGCGCTCCGTTCTGGAGTCATGGTTGGGCATGCAAGGCGATGCATTCAACAAGTTTGTCAAGGAAGTCTGTGCTTGGGAGATTGATGGTACCATGGTGAAGGTCCCATTGAACAAGGAGAATGAGGCCAAGGGAACTGTTGTTCGGGAGAACGTAAAGATGGAGCAATTCTCAAGAGTTATCCGAAGAGCATACGAGCAACCTGCGTGAGCGTGGTCGTTCAACTGTGGTAACAAATACTTGCACGGCATGGCATGGCATGGCATGGCTTAGGCGGTTGGGCTGGACGGCGTTATGGAGGCGTTCATGAGGGTTGATAACGAAGAGATGATGCACATATTGATGTGCCATGGATGAATCCACTAGGCTTACTCCTTCAGAGAGTGTATGATGCCAGTCAGAAACAAATAAGTAAAAACATCAAAACACCCCACGTTCATACGTTATGCCGTGACAACCATTCTGCTACGTATTGTACCAGAATTTATGTGTTTCATATCAAGAAACCAAATGTTGGTTTCGCCCTTGCATTCACCACCTTCCTTTCTCCTCTTCACGGCAAACCACACCTCCATACCTGCATTCCACGCCCCTTATTAATCACAATTCCATCCTCTCCCCGAAATTCCTACATCTCCCATCTCCCCACAAAGTCTGAGCCATACCTCTAAAACCCTCTCAACTCACCATCACCATCACCAGCCTACATACCATACGCTCTAGACTTTCCAAAGGAACCGCATACCCATCTCCCATCTCAATCCACGGTTTCAAACATGTCCTACCTCGGCGCTGTTGAGCGATTGGTAATGCCACCAGTTGAACTTTATGTTAAAAGGCATGAATACGAAAAGAGGAGAAGGAGGCAAACGAGTGAGGTTTTGGAAAGGACTGTCTGTTTGCATCTACAAGCAGTGCCAGTATTCCTGGTAATTTCATGTTTTGTCCAGGATGAAAGCTCTGCATTTTCAAATAGAGAAAAAGTATATGTATTTTTTGGTTGTTTTTGTGAATGTTTTCAGACTTTTTGCCTCGATGACTTGACTACCTGGAGAGAAGTAGCTTACTTACCAGCCTCTGAGTTTGCATATTTTGCGAGTTGTAAGGAAGGGTAGAAATTTCTTTGAAGTTGGGAATTGGGAACTGCGTTTATGATGGGTGAGGAGATGTACACTTTACACAAGACTCGGCGTTTTAAGCAGTTGGTTTGTTTGCTCGGCTGGTCTATGATTTACTAATTAGAGGATAGGTAAGTGAAGTAGGTAGGTGTCCAGAGGCTAGTCAAGATAAAATGGCATTTTTTTCACGGACCTGCGTATACCAACCACCTCTTCTATACCCTACGAATGACCACTTTTCATTTCTTCCTGCCAACTCAGTACGCGTGGTAGACCTCGGTTGCACAAGCTTCGTTTTGAAAATTGGGTTCGTTTAAGCTTTTGAAAAGGATGGGATGGGATTGAATTCTCCACCAGTAACCATACTATACCTACTTACGTTCTCCACTATCAGGCTTACGAACCGAAACATTCTCGGAAAGCGGTCCGAGTCGTTGCATATCGGGGAACTCTGGTTGATATTTTTTTAGCGAGTTTGGGTCAGAATGGTTCACTCGAGCCTTGAGAGGAAAAAGTAGACGAGGTTGCAGTTTGCTAGTTAATAGAGGAGAATCATGTAGCAAATGAGAAAAATTCTAGTTACCACCAGATAGAGGTATGATGGATCAAATACATATTTCTGCTCATCTTGAGCCTCCGTACTCTGCTCTTCGTACCAGTAAACGGAAACTATGCTCCCTCGTGTTCATGGGCCAGGCAAATAACACAAAATTACAAAAAGAGATGCAATCCTGGCCAAGAATGCAATAATATCCTCCAACTCCAACCAGCTCCAGACATGCAGCCCATATGCGCCCTATGTCCAGTATTCCTACAAATCGATATCAAAGCCTCCCCCAGGCAGCAAAATACAAATATCGTAACTCAATGAACGACTCAGTTGTACTGTAACTCCCCATTCCCGCCTTGCTTGTTACCACCCTTTCCGCCTTGTATCGAATTTTGGTACTGTTGATACTGCTGGAACTGCTGTTGAACAAGTTGCTGAGGAGTTTGATACTGTTTTTGTAACGGTGGAAAGTCTTCGTAAGCAACGGCGGCGTTGTAGGATGGGGTACCAGTGATTCTCTCACCGACATCGTCAAGTGAGCGATAACCATGGCCTCCTCCACCTCGACCCCGTCCACGACCACCGCCATTTCCACCGTTACCGCGACCGCCATTACCACGCTTGCCACGATTACCCCGACCACCGCCACCACCTCGACCTCCTCCATAGTTGTCCCTTTGGTTGTTATTGTTCCTACCTCCTCCGTTACCGCCACCGTTTCCATATGAGCCACTTGACTGTCTCATGTCTCCGTCATCCTCATGCTTGCGCTTCAAAGCCTTGTTGGGGAACAAACTCTCATACTCGGTCTCAGTGGGGCTCTCTTCTTCTATGCGAAGCAAGACCTTTTCACCGACAGTACTATCAAAGACAAACTGCTTCTCTGGTGGTACAGGTTGCCAGTTCTGGATCTTACCCGCATCAATCGGACGAGCACCTTTGCGAAGAGCAAGGACAACAATTGGAATTGGGTTCTCGGTATAGTACTTTTTGGATTCTGGTACAGGTCGTACGCAGGCGGCCCAAATCTTGCTCTCGTAGACTGCAGTCCCGGTTACTTCCCAGGTGGTCTTGCTTCCCATGCCACCAACTTTCTCTAGAATGCTGTCTGGGCATGGGCGAGGCGTGATGAGAACATTGTTTGCAAGAAACTTCATTTCAGTATCAGGCATATTGGGTGGCAACTGAGCTAATGTAAGTAGCTTCTGAGTGTCAGTATTGCTGATCAAGTAACCTGTATAGAAAACCGTCTTCTTGATTTGAAGACGTGTACCTCGGCGGGCCTTGGTAACGTGGGTGTTGTGATCACTGATCAAACGTTGAATTTCGACCGCTTCTACGACAGGATCCAATTGTGTGGCACCGTCAGCAACTTGGATTACCTCCGCGGTGATGGGTCCTCGAGTTGGGCTACCTCCAACACCATTTTGGCGTCTGTTGTAGTCGGTAAAGTAATCCCTAAAGGCTTTGACATGGCGCGGTCGGTCTTCGTAAACGCGGATCTCCTCTGCTGACTTGTATGTCTCTGTAAGAGACTCCAAGAATGCCTGCTTGAAGTTCATTGTACTCGAAAATCGTTCGTTATTTGGTCCACATGGCGGCTTCAATGTGACGAGATCAAACTCGAGTCCCCTGCTGGCAATCATCTTCTTGATCAATTCTACAAAAGCAGGCTCGGCGCGACCAGTGAGGAGGATGGTAAGAACGTCTTTCTGTTGCATGCTCAGTTCAATAAGCTCAACAATACGTTCGTTCCACCAGCCCTTCCAAGCTCGAGGCTCTTCCTTCTCGACGCCTTCTCCTGTGGCTCCAAGAATCCTTGCATCGTGCCACCAGCCGCCAGACGCGAAAGTATCTTGGGTTTGCAGGAATCCTATGGTCGGGCCATTCCAGAGTTTCGGGTTGGGTAGAGGGCTGTTGAAGACTGCGCGTAAGTTAGTAGTGATCGATGTGCTCGAGAGTGATGATACAACTTACGAGTATTATCAAAATCGTAGACGTGCAACGCCTTGATCGTTTCAACCGCTGCTTATAATGAGTTTCCGCTTCGATTCCCTCAAAATATTATCGTGACTCACCAGGCAATTGCTTGTTCGCGACAGACCAGCGATTCAGCGCGGTGATTGTGTGCTGGTTTCCATTGGCGCGTCCAGCCATTCTGCTAACAATTGCTACGCAGGTCTGCGCAGCGAGTTTGATTGATCGTAGTATGACTTTTTGGTTAAAAAAAGACGGCTTTTGTGGAAGGGAAAAGGATGGTGTTGTAAGATTCTTATGCAAGAGCGAGAGTCACAAAAATTCGAGGTTCGAGAAACTGCGGTCTGCGGTCTGCGGCGCTAAAGTCACCGTAGGATGGAGTCAGAGTCCTCTCGAACCCACCAGACCTCCCCAAAGTATTCTTCCAAAACAGGATGAATAAATTTACCCATTTTCTGTGAATCAAGTATTTAATGAAGCACAAAGCTTTTTCCAGAAATCACCAACCAAGTATACCTATATAAGTAAGAAAGCTTGATCATTTCTTAATGGTAGTTCTCGAAGGGTCGCTCCGATGCGAGGTCTAACTTTTTTATATCAAGCAGCATAATAACTGGTTTAGAACGCCCCCTCTCTAATTTCAACCTCCATTCTCTCAATTACCCTAGCCCGGTAAGGATCAGAATGTCGGAGCTTTTGAAAACGGGAGAGAATCGTTCATGGGAGAAACTCTCCCATTTCAACCCTGATTCTCCTTCAGGGCCTGACATAATGAGGTTAAAGATTAGAGAGAGGGTGCTCTATTAATACAATATGTACTGTACGTACGCCGTAGCCTTGCAGCACAATTGACTGGGATAACCATGAAACTTTTGTTTCTCATAAGCTAACCAAGCCTTTTATCTCTGACCCTAGTATCAACAACAGCCTTGTCCAACTCCCTCCAACTCCCTCCAACCCTCCCCTCTCATGGCCTCCCACCCCGCAATCCGTCACGTAGCCTCCTCCACCAAATCAGCCCTAGGATACATCTACCTCCAATGCCATGTCAAACCCGGCGCTAGCAAGCAACGACAAGGAGTCACTTCCGTGACAGAAAGCATGATTGAGCTATGTGTTTCAGCTCAGGCCCGCGAAGGAGAGGCTAACAAGGCTGTTCGAGAAGTCTTTAGCGATGTGAGTTTTCATTCAACTCGAGGGGTCTAGTCTCATCGTTGGAAGAGGCAGCTAATGGTAAGTAGGTTCTTAAGTGTCCGAAGTCTGATGTTGAGGTTGTGAGAGGGATGAAGTCGAGAGATAAGATTGTGGCTATTGGTGGTATTGATGTCAAGGGGGATGAAGAGACGTGTATCTCGAAGATCCGTCTTCAGCTGGAGAGTGCTGTTAAATGAAGAGACCTACTGCCCGCAACTGGTTCTTGAGTTGCAATCAATGCTCTTCATTTGATGGCCCAAACTCCCTTCTATCGACAATCAATAATGCAGTCTGAGCGACAAGGACGTAAGAATTAGCTTATGAGCTAATCTTCTCTCATTTCGGCTACAGTGTGCTCGAGTATCTGAGAGAATCAAGTATCTATGAATCTTACTCGGACGAGTTCATAAGTGATAAGTAGTCTACTGAAGGTAAAATGATACCTTTAGTAACGATTTCTCAAATAATGGCTTGGTATGATATACCAGGCCAGAGGAGAGGCGGCGGTTTTATGATCCAAGTCGCCGTGCTGAAAGTACATTGGGAAACCGAGGAAACAATATCTGACAATATTGTTTCTCCACTACGGTACTTGGCGAAAAGAAGGAAGATCATTTAGGATAAGCATTTCAGAGAATTATGAGGCAGCCCGACTAGATTTATACTAGTACTCGGGACTTCCCATGGGAGCTGGCTTTTCAATTCAGGGATTACGGGGGTTAGCTATACTAAACTTTGTTTTCTTCTTAAATAAACCACGCGGCTGAAGTTCCGAATCTACTTGACCGCAAAGTCGCGTCTGCTTTCATTTCCAACTGCCGTAGCTGAAGATTATGAGATGAAAAGGCGACATGAAAAGGCGACAGAAAAGCGACAGGGAAAAGTCATCGTTCTACCATGATGTCCGAATGATTGGCAGCGCTCCCCGGCCAGATAACAGTGTAGCACATGCTATTGCTCACATCCCTGTCTGACGAAACAGAGGAACACCTTCTAGTCGGCGACAAGTAAATTGGTAGCTGAAAGTTACTCGGTAGAGATGCGCTGCAAAAGAAAGCAAGATAAATTGCAAACAACAATAAAATTGTTGAATCGTGACTTGAGCCCGTTTGAGATTGTCACGTCAAGTGCAATTCATTTCCCATTTTGGACGGAAAGCGACTCCGTTTTCAGCTTCCTCTAACAAAGGAGGATCCCTGAGCGAGTCCACTCATCAATGATCAATCCATCCACGGGCGATCAGTTGCTGCTTGGGGTTATGACATGCGCCAATACCACCGCACGAGGAAGGATCTCAATAGTTGTCGAATAACGGGCGTCTAAATTGTATAGGTTGGAATCCCAAACGGTACTAGGTGAGGC
This sequence comes from Hymenotorrendiella dingleyae, assembly GCA_003988905.1. Taxonomy (NCBI): domain Eukaryota; kingdom Fungi; phylum Ascomycota; class Leotiomycetes; order Helotiales; family Helotiaceae; genus Hymenotorrendiella; species Hymenotorrendiella dingleyae. Next base: position 79,100 of record QYAP01000360.1, read on the forward strand.
TGGTGAGTGTGAGTGAGGTGGTGAGGCTAGTCGAAGGTGAAATACGAGTTGGCGCGAGAACGACTTCGCCGAGGTGTATGGAGGTACGATGGGTGGTTGAAACGGATGCGGAGTTCTGATGTGTTTTTGTGGGTGCGGGTATCTATCTGCATGCTGGTTTTTCACGTCCCGCGGTCTGGTGTGGAGAAAAGCGAAAATGGGCATCGAGAAATTTGGAATTTGCAATCTGGATCCAGACCCATCGACCCAGAGCGACCCAACGCAACCATGGATGATGGATGGATGAGGTGTAAAGGGTGTAAAGAGGATTGCTCTGAGTCTCAGAGGAAGAGTGGAATCGCACCTGGCACTCCGAGGCGCGGGCGGCCTAGTCGGAACTGCCCCGGACGTCGACGTCATACTTAGTTGGGCTGTTGGAGAGCCAAGCTTGGAAGAAGTCGTCGAGGCCATGACCCTGGAGGAAGCCTGCGCGCACTGGGAAAATCCTAAATGATAAATGCAATTTGAATACGGTTGTACGATGCTGGATATCCCCCTATGATGGCACCTCCCCATCATGCAAGTGACGGTGGCAGGTAGTGAGTTTGAGCGGGAGGGTCATGAAGAATACTCGCCCACGAAGAGACGACCTCTTCATGTACTATGTCCTAGACTATCTGAAGCCTAATTCTCGATGACTAGGGTGCTTTATGACAGAAGTGCGGTGACGACAATCGGGTGCCGCTTGTCTCCATTTCTGCTTGGTCGCACAATGCGATGCGCCGCCAGTGGTCAGTTTACCCTCGCCCATACTACCCATTTGGCGTCTGCTCGCCGCGCCTTCCACGCCGATCTTCACACTCTTTCCTCAACGCGGCATCCACTAAGGAATTGGGGTGGGTCCGTCAATGTGAAATGGCTGCCCAAGGGCCCCATCATTGGCCAGCGCTTGCAGATCCAAGTGCAGGGGCTCGCCTACAAACCGCCTGCCCTCCAGCCTCTCCTCCTCCCTGCCGAGCTAGACTGGGATAACCATCAACTCTTCCAATCCCCACCACCACCACCACCACCACCACCACCACTAGCAACCACGTTACCGACCGTGACCAGAACCAGACCTTCATTCGTAATGTCAAACGTCCACCGCTGCCATCGACCAAACCCCTCTTGACTCCTCGTCTTAGAATATACATTCAGCCAGTTGTCTAGATCTACCTTTCATTGTCAAACAAGCAAGCCCTTCCAGCCCTTGCTTCCAGCCCTTCGTCCAGACCAGACGCCCAGTGCAGTGCAGCACTCGCTGTCGCCGCAAAACCTCCAGTTTGCCCAATACCTGGGTCGCGTGTATTTCGGCCAGTCGACTACGGTATCAGACCTTCTTCTCGGCGCCTCGGCCCTGCCAAACATCGTCATCGCATCGTCTTGCCGCCTTCTTTGTCTGACCTACCTACCTCTGTGGAGGGGTCTATCAACACCAGCGTCGTGGGTACGGTAGTGATTCTGGGGGAGGTGGGATCTGTCAACGTAGTCTCGAGGGGCCTGGAGGATAGCCAGCATGGAGAAGGGCGGCGAGATGGGTGGTTCGTCGGCGAACAATTCGAGCGACTTTGTGAGTTGCGCCCATCCAAGTATTGCCTCTCCTTTTCTAACACCCCTATAGGTTCGCAAGCTATACAAGTAAGAAAACAACCGACCTGAGAAGCAAAATTTTCATGTAATCGAAATTTATATATAGCAAACTAACCATGCCTCTTTTAGAATGCTGGAGGATCCTACCTATGAATCCATTGTACGATGGGGAGAGGGCGGAGAAAGCTTTGTGGTGCTCGAGGTAGGATAAAAATGGAATGTGATATTGTCCTGCAATCGTTGACATCGAGTCCAGAATGAGAAGTTCACCAAGTTAATCTTACCCAAACATTTCAAGCACAGCAACTTTGCCAGTTTTGTTCGACAGTTAAACAAGTACGACTTTCACAAGGTCAGGCAAAATAACGAAGACAATGTTCCTTCTATTTATGGACCAAATGTCAGTAGTACCTTCCCCAATCTGATACTTGCGACTAATCGACGACCAGGCATGGGAATTTAAGCACCCCGAGTTCCAAGCCAACAAGAAAGATTCCTTAGATAACATTCGAAGAAAAGCTCCCGCACCACGAAAATCCGCCCAAAACTTAGAAGACCAGTACCCATCTCAACAATTAGACCTCATGAACAACCAACTAGTGGCTACTCAGCAACAGCTGCACCATCTCTCCGAACGCTTCGCAGACTTAGCTCAAGGCCATGTGGTTTTGCTACAGGAGGTAGTTAAAATGCAAAAGTACATCAAGAATCATGATGGTGTTATGCATGGAGTGATGGGTTTTCTGCACAATATCGATGCGCAGAGGCGCAGCAGTCGGGTTGGAGGTCCTTTCGCAAATGGTGCTGGTTCGGGTGCTGGGTTTGGATCTGGAGATCCTCCGTCGAACGATGGCGTAGTGGATGATCGCCCGGCAACTCCTTTGCAACATGCCTCAGACTTGTTGGAGGAATTGTCAGCAGAGAATTTGCCGAACAAAGATCTCGAGCAGATGACCCAAGAATACAACCACCTTCGCAGCAATTACTCGACGCCGCCAAATGATACTGGAAATGCAAACATTGTTCCACACCCTGAGGCTCCCAATTCCCAAGTTGGTTTTAGCGTCAACAACGATCTTGACAACATGGTTTATCCCGTAGGACATACGAATGGTATCGATCCAATTCACAGCGAGCATATCAACAATATTCCTTACTCCCTACCGCCTAGTGGGATGATGCCAATGAACCCATTGCCAGAAATTCCCGCTGAAAGTACCTCTACGCCAGGAGGTCGAAAGAAGAGTTTGATGGAACCAATTTGGGGCCCAAACAAACCTCGAGTACTACTTGTAGAGGATGATAGAATGTGTGCGAAGATCGGGTCAAAGTTTCTGCAGCTTTACGAGTGTGGTGTAGAAATTGCTGTAAGTGATATCCCATGAATGTGTCAGCTGCAATACTAAAGACGGCAATAGCGAGACGGCTTAGAGGCGGTGAACAAGGTGAACAATGGTATCAATTCTTATCATCTTATCCTTATGGATATCATTATGCCCAACCTCGACGGTGTTTCTGCGACTGTTTGCATCCGCGAAATCCGACCTGACATTCCCATCATCGCAATGACATCAAACATCAGAGCCGATGATATTGATATGTATTTCAGATTTGGTAAGTCGAGGCGCAGAGAATTATCACTGCCTGCATAAATACTGATTTGCGCAGGAATGAACGATGTATTACCCAAGCCGTTTACGAAAGAAGGAATGCTCAAATCCCTTCAAAAGCATTTGACATCGTTTCTTAAGAATCCACCCCCTTTTCCAGAAGGTACCCAAATACCACAACAACTACGACAACAATTACCACAACAACTACCGCAACAATTACCCCAAGCTGGTGGGTTTCCCCCACCGAACCAATCACATCCAACACCCCTTGGTTTGAATATGGCACAACTTGCCGGTGGCCAAGGGTTAAAAGACGAATCATCGCCGGGAAAGTCTCCAGCTACTGCCGGGTCATGGCATTCACCGAACCAAATTCCAGGTCAATCGCCTATTGGAAATGGACCTGTAGGGTATATGCAACAACCCATGCGAGAGCATCCATATGCGATGACTCCAACTCATCCCCACCCGCAATTAAGCTACCCTCCACCGCCCAATGGGCCACTGGGGCCGCCGAGAGGCCCTCCCCAAAATCATCGACGAGTTATGTCGGATATGACAGGAGGAGCGCCACCCGAGGAGCACCCAGAGAAACGTCAAAGGATTTTCCCACCACAGCCTAACTATCAACAATAGTATCATTGATTACACACTTATTAACAAACCACCAAAGAATCCAATGCGCGATTTTATTACTTCTGTATACTAAGAAAATGCTTTCCCTTGCTTTGGTCTAGTGGGCGGTAATCACTTTAGAGGATGGATCAAGTCTCTCACGAGATATGAATTATACGATCCTGGCGTACCGGGAGGAAATATTGTGGCTAAGATTCCCCCAAGGCTTTGATCCAGCCGTCGAGGCGTTGGGATTGCATTAGGGACCGGGCATTGTTGGCGCTGTGGCAACGCTGTTGTGCTGCTTTCTGATGTTTTTGTATTGGTACCAATTAACTTGGTTTAGAAGAAATTCACAAGTATTGTTAAAAAAAAATTGTCCTACCACTGAGGGATTTGTGGACAAAGTATTTTGTACTGTATGCACCGTAGTACATTGCAGATATCTGAAAACAGTGGGTGAGTATTGGATGAAGCGTGTAAGCAAGGGAGGGTACAAGCTCATGATGTCTGGTCTCGCGCCGATTTGTAGAACAGTAAATATGAGATTCGAAGAGTGGTTTTTCGAGGTGTACAGAGGAAGGCAGAAGAGGTGTCGTCCAAATAATGTTTTGACAGGCCTGTTAGTAGTATTGGACTCTTCTGAGTCTAGACTCTCGTCGCCGGGATTTCGGGTGATCTCTGAAATGCACAAGGCTGCGTTGCGTGCGGCTGACGTGGGGGATTCCAGGAAACTTTGGCGGGGGTTTTGATTGGCCGTTCGTTTTTGACTCACGCTCTCATTCACCACCGAGCTTCACGGACCCTGTCCATTCGCAAACACATTCACGCCGCCGCACTTCTTATTATTTTTTTTCAAACAATTTGATCATATTGTTCTACTTCGGATGGTATCTGTGTAGAAAATTTGCAGCAACACATTGAGTTTTGTGGTGTACCGGCGCAATGTCGCAAAACCAGAAGCCCTCCAAGGGAGCTGGTGGCGGGGCAAAGGGAAATGCGAAGGGGAAGAAGGGTGCGGGTGCTGGGGGGAAGAAAGTTGAGGATGAGAGGGAGGAATCTTTTCAGGCTGTGGTATGGAATTACTTCGACTGGATATTGTTACATTTGCGACGAGAGATGCTAATTTTTTGGTAGATTCTTGCGGATTCGTTCGAGACTCGGTTTAATCCATTCACACTGGAAATACCACGAGTAAATCTACCTGCGCAATACTATATTGAAATTCCAACAGAATTAAAATGGTAGTATTCGTTTGGTTTGGCCATTGGCTAATTACTTATAGTGTCTCCTGCCATTAGCAAACACCCCTCTGATCGAATACACGCTCGAATTCTTGGCCATGTCTGGCGTCGCTGATATATTTATTTACTGCGGCGCACATACAGAACAAGTAGAGAAATACATTCAAGCCTCGAAATGGTACCCTCCCACCTCGATATCCTCGCCGTTCAAATCCCTCGAAATAGTCAAAACAACTGCGAAATCGGTCGGCGATGCGCTTCGAGATTTAGACGCAAGAGATTTGATCACTGGAGATTTTCTACTGGTACACGGAGACTTGGTTTCGAATATACCTATTGATGGGGCATTGGCAGCACATCGTGCGAGGAGAATTGCGGACAAAAATGCTATTATGACGATGATATTGAGAAGTGGAGGACTTGACTCCCATCGGACGAAAGCAAAAGGAATTACGCCAGTTTTCGTTGTCGACCCGGCGAAGAATCGATGTTTACATTATGAGGAGATGCATTCTTTGCAGGCCAACAAATATGTCAACATTGATCCAGATCTATTTTCAGAACACCAGGAAATTGAAATTCGGACGGATTTGATTGATTGCGGAATTGATATTTGTACGCCAGACGTACTAGCGTTATGGGCGGAGTCTTTCGATTACGAAGTACCAAGAAGGCACTTTCTTCACGGGGTTTTGAAGGATTATGAATTAAACGGCAAGACCCTACATACTGAGATTATTGATGATCATTATGCGGCACGAGTATTCAACCTTCAATCATATGAGGCGGTCAGTAAAGATGTTTTGGGGAGATGGACATACCCACTTGTTCCAGATAGTAATCTTGTAGCTGGGCAAAGCTATAAATACGAGAGAGGAGGTCTTTGTAAAGAAGATGGTGTTGTTTTGGCGAGGACGTGCAAAGCCGAAGAAAAAACAGTACTTGGGAAAGATACCAGTATAGGAGAAGGCAGTAGGCTCTCAAACAGTACGATTGGAAGAAGATGTGTTATTGGCAAGAATGTCAATATCCAAAATGCTTACATATGGGATGATGTAACCATTGGCGACGGAGCTTCCATCAGCAGAGCAATCATCGGCAATAAAGCTACCGTCGGTCAAAAATGCAAGATCCAACCAGGAGCTTTGGTTTCATACGGGGTCAAAATCACAGATGGCCAGGAAGTCAAAGCAGGTGTCAGAATCACCCGAGCAAAACGGAAACGCGACGACGACGTCGAGGAAGATGTCGCTTCTGACCCTATTATTGTAGGAAAGGAAGGCAACGGCTATTCCTTCGAGGACGACGACGAGTTTTCTGATGTCGAAACCTCCGCCTTCCACTCCAACCTCGTCTACTCCACCGCTCACCTCAACATCTCTAGCGAATCCATCTCCACCACCACCTCGGAGCTCAGCGCCGGCTCCCCCACCGCCCGCTCCCGCCTCTCTAGTTTCGCGGAATCCCTTTCTGATGACGACGAGGCTGGCTCGTCGAACAAGAGTTTCCACCATGATGCCGTGGAAGGAATTCTGGGGACGCTCACGGAAAATGGGGATTTCGATTCTGCGAAGCTGGAGTTTATGGGGTTGCGGTTGAGTAATAATGCTACGGATCATCAAATCCGGAGGGCTATCGCTACTGCCTTTACGAAACGCATTTCTCAACTTGTCGAAAATGATAAAGTTGAAGCGAGTAAAGCCGCTGTGCAAACTTTTGGCGTTAGTGGTGCCGATCGCTTCTTGAAAACTGTGGCTGTCTCGGCGGGCAAGGAAGAAGAACAAGTTGATTTTATTTACTGTCTGCAAAAGGATCTCGTGCATCGCGCGAATGGAGCGACGATTCTGGCGGCTGTGAGCCAGAGGTTGTACCAGTTGGAGGTTTTGGAGGAAGAGGCTTTTTTGAGTTGGTGGGAGGAGAGTGAGGAAAAAGGAGAGGGCGAAGATAGCGAGATGAAGGCGGTTAGGGCGAAGACGGGAGTCTTTATTGGGTGGCTGAAGGAGGCCGAGGCGGAGAGTAGTTCTGGGGAGGAGGAGAGTGATAGCGAGTAGATGAAAAGGGGTTAGCGCTCTTGGTAGATTTTGGTGTGTTACTACATTGCACCAGAAGTGATGTGTGCGTTTGGGACATTATGATCTTGCCTTTGCAGCTTCTGCTACGTAGAGAAAGTGAAAAGGATTTTGCTGGCTAAGAAATGAAATCTTCAGCAGCGATTAGAGAGATGAATAGACAAAAATATGGGTTGACAAGTACTGTGCTAGGCTAACTCTGCTGCTGCTAGACTACCATAACGACTGACTTACCGACCCATTCCCCCCCTGTGTCTCCCGTTGTAAAATCGAATCTCTGGCACAATGAGACCCTAAAATAGACAAGATCTCCCCCCCCGTTTAAACCCCAATTCTCTTGCACGATGTCGGAAAATATCCAGCTGGAAATATATAGGCTATGAAAACTCACTATTCTATTCTCCACCTTCCCACTTCCCAACTTCACCACCTACATCCACCACTTAGATTTGAATTCTGCTAATCCTAGTAATTATAATAGCAAGCCCCGAGAACCCAAGGAGAAAAAGGGAATTCAGTTATAATGAAAAAAGTGTGTATGGTGCGGAGAGAGGAATTGTCACGGTGAGATTAAGAAGAGGAAGATGGGGGGGAGGGTAGGTTTAGGTTTGGGTTTATATTAAGAGGTATAGATAAATATCAGATTTTCAAATCTAATCTATCATCCTAAACCCTAAACCACATCGAATTCCAAATTCCAAATACCAACCAACCAACTCCAAAAAAAGCCCCCCAAAAATCCTCGGACTTTCTTTTTCTACCCAAGGATCCAAAATCAAAAGGCACGGTCAGCGGGAAATCAAATCAGAAAAGCATCCAATTCCTTCTATTGGTCCAGTACAAGGAGAGGAGTCCAAAGAGACTGGGATGATCGGTGCGGACGAGATGAACGGGTGGGGTATACCATGTCATAGGTGAATGAAAAACGACGATAGGTATATCTTGAGATATGGCATTTGTAACCGAGAATACCGGTTTAGACGCAAGAGTACTAATGTAGTGGAATTATAGTAGAGAAATCCCCCGTGATAGGAGTATAAATGTATATAGCAACGATATTGAAAAATGGTAATGATGGATGAAAAATACAATGTATTCTGGCAATTCTTCATTGAAATCTAAGAATTGTTTAGAGAGATAAGATGAGACCATTCATTACCAGCTATGAACAACGATAAACGGTTGATTGCTTGTATTGCAATAGAATCGTTCTATGTCAAGGGCCTCCCAAGATGCATCAGACAAGCCTTCTCCATTCACCCGCCTCCGCCAATAAATCCCACCAGAAGTGCTTTACTTTTTTGTTTCTAATCCCCCGTCGCCCCCAGATTCCATGTCTGTAAATCATCTAATATTTCCCTGCAATCACTGCGGTGCTGGTACGGTCTTAATCTCATCGGCCTTTTCTTCAGGGCTTGGCACTGCTGGTGCAGCAGCCTTACCAGCGTCAGGAATAGTGGCTGGAGGCTCATTGTTGATGACTGTCTCCTTCGCAGGCTGTTGCTGCCACTTAGGGGTCTTGACCCACTCTGGTTCAGTCCATGGTCCCAAATCGCTGAGCATACATCCTCCAGGGCAGTCGCAAGTTCCGCCAAAAGCCTTTGGAAGGTTCTCAGCTGGGATCTGAGCAAGGAGTTCCTTTTGGTAACCACCACCCAAAACGTGAATCTTCTCGACGGTGACCGGATCTAACCAGCCCTTGACGACGCCGAAGACAGTAGAGAATCCCCAAGGAGCGTTGATCATGTAGAGTTTACCCAGTCGTTCAGGGTAGTAGTTTTGAGACATGTTGGAAGCTTGCTTGACATATGCGTAAACAGAGCTGACTTTGCCGAGACCTACACCCTTCAAGTCCATTATCGTGCAACATGTTTCGACGAGGTGGCCAGCCTTTCGGGAGCATGCAGGGAGTCTTGGATCAGCAATCTTCTCGTACTCGACAGCGAGGTTTTGCAACATTCGTTCGGCAGTTGTGATCTTGTACATAGCTGTCAAATCGATTTTGCCCATCTGCTCGATGTATACTGGTCGTCCATCCTACGCCTTTATCAGCATATAGCTCCCGCAAGTTGTGGGTACAACGAACCTTATCTGTCTTGTGATAGTATTGAGGATAGTACTCGAACACCTGTGGCTTCTCCTTGTAATCGAAGTTTCGCACGAGATCGTCTAAGCCAAATTCTTTTCGCCATGCTTCACTGCCCTTCCACCTATGCAAAGCTCAGTATTTGTGTCTGCAACGTGGTATGGTGGGGCAACCTACATCTCTTCAGCAAGAGCCACATCAAATTTACGGGCGCGCAGAAATCGCAGCTACACCGCTCAAATCAGTTTTTTTCCCAGAAAGAAAGGGCACGGCAGACGCACAAGAGTGAGGGTATCCAAGCGCTCTTTGTAGCCTTGGGATTCGAGCTTCATGCGCAATTGGGCGACTGAGGCATCCTGCTCTGGGGTTGTGTGTCCAGCAAGACCGCTCTGCGCTTTTTCAGTGACGCAAGGAAAGTCGAAGTCGTCATATTTTGGATCTGGTACGAACTCGTGGGTAGGAACTGCGGCAGCCATGGCGACGAGAATATGGAAGTACAAAGCAAGGTGTGGGTGAGACTTGGAGGTGGCTTTTGGATTTAGAACGTAGAAGTCCACGGGTTGAGAGAGACGATGACCACCTCCACCTGCTTGACCCTGTCAGAAGTACAAGCCACCCCACCGTTAGCCACACGTGCAAAGAGCCAATAACAGGCCGGCGCTAGAGCAAGGTACTTTTTCGATAGGGGGGCTTTTCGCTCCTGCCGCGCAACACAATATCCTTCTAAATCATTTTTAAATTTCAAATCGGTTTATTAAATTAAAAACGGTCTTGAGTTTCCCCGTGGATTTCCGGTGCAAATTAACACTTGTCTGAAATGTGCCTCCTATTTCTTTTTATCAGTCCATCCCACCAAAAGATACACCTAGGCTCGCTTAGACAGCAGAACAACGGACGCTTGTCTGATACTTCTTTTTACACTTGTTCGGATGAATTTTCTGAGCTATATCTTCCAGTTTTCACATGGGAATACATTAAAAATTACTCAGACTCGAGTTTGCGTGGTCAGAGACTTTCATTGCCTACTCCACGTTTTGAAGTCGTCTACTTGGCTAATATTTGGGTATCTCATCCATTTGAAGAACCATCTTTTCTTGCCGACTCCAGCGCGTCATCTTCATCTGGTTTTTCTTTTCGTCTCATCGTAACATCCCAGTTGTACACTCGCGCTGTCGCGACTTCCATTGTCTAGTATCTCGTTAGTCCGTAACCAAGACCTGCTTTTTGGATTTGCAGAGGAGCTCAAAAATTACTCACTGTAATTTGTTCCCGTAGAAAATCCAAATCCTCCTCGCAATTGCTTAGGTTTTGCTTAGCAGTTGCTAGCCTCGTCGTAAGTAGCTCTTCTGCTTCGCCGATAGGGTATGACAGCATGACATTTGCCTAACTTTGTGTCAGACTACCATTTCTTCCAAACCGAACGGAAAAGAACAAACCCCTAGCCATAGATAAACTTCTTCCGTTGGCGGTATTTTTGCCTTTGCGAAAAGGGTATCGTTTAATTCGAAAGTAGTTTCAATAGGTTCCGAACCAGGCTGCAAAATCCAGTCAGCCTCGTGCTTTCAATCGGCGTGTTGCCCATGTACCTTTCTTGTCTTGAGAAACTGAACCATATCAAGCGTCTTTTGGATGTCTGGTATCTTCTCTCGGTGGCCCACAGCAGCTCTTTGCTTGTTCGTTTCCATAAATTGGTATTTCCTGATTCCAACATAAGCCTCCGTATTCCCAAGCGTGCCTCAAAACGTACGATATCATCTCCTGGAACTTCTTCAAGGTCGTCTCGACATCTGCGCGGGTGGTGACATAGTCCTCGACCTTGTCGACAAATGGCGCATAGGGAATGCCTCGAGGGTTTGTTGCCGCAGCGACTTCTTTTCTGTTTGGATGGCGTAGTCAGCACAGCACTTCCGAACGAAAAGACCAGAATCTCAAGAAGAGGGGAATATACTTGGAGTCCTTGTCTGCCATTTTTGGCATCAATGTGCGGGGTGAGGCGACAATTTTAAAGCTGTAGTTGGTGAGGCTGCCACTTCGCACAGAATATCCAAGCTTGGACCTGTATCGGATCGGAGTCTTGGCAGAAAGGTCGGTGGGGATATCGGAAGACTCAAGAATCAAGAAATGATTATCAAGTTACTTCTCTTTTTATTCTCAATCAAGTCGCGCCAATAAAACCAAGGTTGAACATACATATATTTCATTCATGGTGGTATGGCGACGGCAGAATAATATCGAGACTGGGTAATTAGTAATTACTCGAGTACTTGCAAGCCAACTACTTGAGTATTAGGCACCGGAAGACTCTCCGTTCTACTTCTTGTCGCTGTCTACTTTTGTTTGGCACATTGCTCATCGGTACTCGAAGGACCACCAGGTCTAATGCCGATTTGGTACTCTTCTCGATCGAGTTGCAACCAAAATACGCCTCGGAAGTGTGAGGATTACCTAACTAGTGAACAGTAGTACTTGGTAGTTTGAGACGGATCGGGACGTTACTGCCGGCGAGCCATCTGCGCAAAACTCTTGAACTACCTAATCTCTAGGTGTATTGAGTGCAAAGTATATCCTCAATCGCAACAAATCGCAAGTATCAACCTCCCAGAATGATACCAACATTGAAGACATTGACCACAGCAAATGAGAGGGGATTGCGCGATAAAAGCTCCGATAAGCGCAACTGATGCCCCGCGCTAATTCGGACTGTAGCTGTCTCCCCTGTCCGCAGACGCCATGCTTTTCTCTCTCCTCGACAAGTCGTTCAGGTGTAACCGCCCGCCACCTACAGTGCACGATTTGCCTCCATGAACGACCCGAATTACTTGGAGGCTGGCTCCGACCTGCTTCATCATGCCTTCCGACTCGCCTTGAATACATCCAACAATTCCGCCCTCTCCAACTCCACCGCGATCGGCGATGAGTCCCCTCTCAACAGTCTCCTAGCAGGCCTGCCTCCCGACCAGGAAAGGCGACAAAAGATAGTCGAGGGCATATGGTATTCGCGCCGTCTACTTTATACGTACCATATTATCATTTTGGGGATAATATTGGTACTAACTGTGCAACACTGGGCTGGGGAAAAAATACGATGGAGCAAGCGACGGGCGACGAAACGCCAGCTTGACGAGGCCGAAAGGAATGATGGGGATGGGCAGCTTGGAAGGACAACGGCCATAGGCAGGCCCTGTGTGCCCATGGCCAATGGGCTCTTTTTATCTGCAGGATCAGACACTCCTCTGCCAAAAGAAGTCGATGAGGAAGCAAACGAAGAAGTCCCACTTTTATTTGATGGTCGTATTCCTGAACCATTGTCTTCCCGAAGATCCGTTGCTTCTACATTCAAAGCATTCTTGATGTATCAACCGCCGCCGATCCCCGTGTTGAACAAGGTCCTGCCACCAAATGGAACTTCACTTTCTATTGCTTTGTTGCTTGCGGTCAATGTGTTTTATTCCTTCTACAACATCAAGTGGGAAATTCAAAGTACCTTTATATTTCCTGACAGGATGGGTTTGCTTTTTGCAGTAAATTTGCCTTACTTGTACTTGCTCGGAGCAAAGAATCAGCCTTTGAAGGTGCTCACTGGTCGATCGTATGAATCACTGAACCTCATCCATCGCAGGCTTGGTGAGCTGCTATGTTTACAAGCTGCCTTCCACTTTCTGGGCATGGTTGTTGCATGGTATTGCACCATTCGGCCTAATGGATTTGGACTCATTCGATTTTTGCTGATACCCCAGATCATTTTTGGATTGATCACGTTCTTTGCTTATGAATTGCTATATACCACCTCCCTTGCAAGTTTTCGTCAACGTTGGTATGAATTGTTTTTGGCTTCACACGTTATTTTGCAAATTGTGGCATTGGTTTTTCTATACTTACACCATCGACGTGCGAGAATTTATATTGGGGCTTCTTTGACAATATTCTTGATTGATCGGATCTGTTATCGCATTGGTTTGAAAAGCACGACGAGGGAGGCTTATGCTACTATCATGGAAGACGACGAAACTATTCGTCTCTCTTCCACCATCACATTGCAACCGGAAAATGTCTTGTCTGGGCTTTTTGGAAAATCTATTAAACAAGGTTGGGAAGCAACCGACCACGTCTTCCTTACCATCCCATCTCTTGGAGGAAAACGCGGCTCCCATCGTTTACAAGCCCATCCATTCACAATAGCTTCAAGAGCTCCAACACCAGAAGACCAAGAAGCGAAACTTGATCTATTGATTCGTGGCCGTGCTGGCTTCTCCGCCGATCTCTTGATGCGTGCCAGGTCTCATAGGTCGCTTAAAGTCCGCTTCGATGGGCCTTACGGAAGCGCTCACGCTCGCCAGGTTTTGGAAGACAAGAACTTTGCCCTGCTCGTGGCCGGCGGGAGTGGCATTGCTGTTATCTGGCCACTGGTTCAACACCTACTAGACATATCTAGCCCATCAGATCCCGAGACCGCTCGCAAGTTTCTACCAAAGAAGCAGAGAATTGTGGTCATTTGGGTCATTCACAAGGGAGATCACCTTGACTGGATCGGCCGGCAAGCACTTGCAGATGCAGAGAATAGGGGAGCGAAGATCATTGTCCCTCGAGCGACGGAGGAAATTGGTCGTCCGGATTTGGAACGGATGATGCATGAATACACTGCTGAGGCGATTGATGGAATGGCAGGGAGGTCTGTTGGTGTTGTGGCTAGTGGCCCAGATAGTATGGGGAGGCAAGTGAGGAATGTTTGTGCGGGGATGGTGCGGGACGGGACGAATATCGATGTTGTGGTTGAGAAGTTCGGATGGTGACGAGTGATTGAAACGAGACGATGAATTATGATACGGCGGCATTTTACATTATGAAACGGATGGGCGGATGCTGTTTTTATATCCTCGGGCGGAATGGCGTTTTGGGTTTTTTGAGCTCGTGAATACCTCGCCAGCAGTCTTTGTTTCTGTTTCTAGTTTATACCTGCTCGTAATTTTGATCGGAAAACGTGAAAATTCTTCATACTTTACTCTGTCGGCACCATATCTTCCAAGGCGAAAATGACTTCTCTCTCCCAAGTTTACAATTTCAACCTCAACCAACGTGCGTGATTTTCTTCTGCTATTAAACATTTCAACTTCAGAGTAATCGCTTCCAAGTTCTGCTTCTACAATTCGTCGTTTGGAGCATGTCAGAAATGGTCCCAGGGGGTGGGTGGCGTTGCTTAGATTGCGTGTGTGTGTGAGATTTTTGAAATTTGTGGTTTTTTGGATAGGAAGGAAGGCATGAGGAGGGGCTTGTTTTTGGGAGCTTGTATTGGAAGAGTATGAGAGGTTGTTTGTTTGTTGTCTAGAAGTGGGTTGCTGTCGTTGCGTCCTTATCCACATAAGTGTAAATGTATCTCTATCGTACTATCCTTGAGCTCTACACACCGCATTAATTGGTATATAAGCCTACCCCTTTCCCCCTAGTTTGCGGCTTATTATATCAGATTATCATAATGAATTAAAGCGAAAACGGGAGAGGCGCATCTATCGTCTATTAGCTCTTTTTTTCAAACCTTTGTTCTCTGTTATAGTTGAAATATAACAAGATTTAAACTGGGATATCATAGGCTTATAACGCAATTAATACCCGCATTAATTGGCTTATAACCCCACCCCCTCTCTCCCATTTAAAACCTCATTGTGCCAGAGCGTCAAAGAGAATTAAGGTTAGAATGGGAGAGACTTCTCCCGTTTCCTGGACCTCTCCCATTTTAAGATTCATTCTCACTCCTCCCACAGCTCAAATGCAAAAAAAGAAATCCGCCGAAGAGAAAGTCTGCGAGAAAATGCAATCCGAGGTGGGGGGTTTATACTTACGCTACTCGGGCCCTAGTCCCAAGTTGTGCAGACGTTCCTCGATTGCTCTATGTCGACGTCGCTCCTTCCCTCACAAAACTGCTACACACTCAACCTCGACACACTGCGACACCCAACGTGCCACGAAGATGCGACACGACACTCTCGATTCCGCCACTCGCACCTGCCATCTTGAAATTGCTCCAATTTAGAGTTTCGCCCCAACTGCGACACGTTCAATTGCGCCAGTTTAGAGTTTTTCCCACTGCACCACCTCGACACTCGACACTTGAACGCGCCATGAGAATGCTACACGTTCAAAATTGCAACATTCGTGCCTTCCTCAGTTAAATTGCCACACTGTTGTCTTCCATTTCCAACAGCACATACCTTTTCCAGCACAGCATGCCACCTCCCTTTACCACCCCCCATTTTCCCTCCTCGAAGAACATTATCAGAGTCACATGGACAGAGCGCACTTCTCTATAATCCTGCATTGAGGAAAAGTACATCCATCTTCGTAAAGAGAGATTCAAGGGGTCATCCCTCCCAAAATTAATATATTTTCCACCTGAGAAGTACCGCCGTATTGACCAATCAATCGTCGCCTTGTTTTTGCGCCATTGACATATTGCGCTTAGCGCATCTTGTCCTAATGGTTCTCGTGAAGAACTCTCGTAGCCATCGAATACAAGGACGAAAAGGGGGATTTGTGGAGTCAGGGGACGGTAAGCGAGTTTCTCTGTGCCAGTGAGTTGTCACCGAAAATCACTTTACTGTCATCACTTTCCTACAGCCGCAAAAGCGGAGTATTGATTCTTTCGTGATAAGCAGTGGACTTTTACAACTTGCAACGAACGTAAGTTTGGGATTTTCTTTCGTGTTTTCTTGTGATTCAATTCTCGCAGGTACAGAACAAGTAAGATCTTTCTGCGAAATCCGTGGATTGAAGATACGAACTTGGAACTTTATTGTAAAGGTAAGAATTCTTTTTGTTCAAGCAGGACTGATGATGAGTATTGATTTGGAAGAGAAGAGGAGGGTTTGAGACAATTGAGTTTGTTGAGAGCTGCTTACTTGGTTGAAGATTGGAGATGACCTTTGCTTCTGTAATCTCCTTGATAATTAGAGTTAGTCTTGGACTCTTCTTAGGCATATTTTTAGATTAAAGCCTCGTCACCTTTTTATCTTCCAACCGTTCAACTTATCACTTTCGCACATCACTTAAGGGGATTTTCAGCTATTTGAATAGCGATCAGAAACTGTAATAAAGTGTTGTGACTTGAAAGTCATATCCCATCACTGTATTTTGCATGGCAGAAACAACTATTAAAGATGTTCCATTGAATGAGACCTTCTATTCAATCAAGTGTCGAATCCGATGAAAGTTGGGAAAAGGGACACACCCTCAGCGAACTTGATAAGAATCGAGGAAAGATCTTCTGAGCGAGAAAAAAAAAACAGACCCCCCACATGATCTAAGTCAGTCATAAACGTAATCTTCCTCGCTAATCACTACCGAAATCTCTCTTACCGTCATTCACCCACCCCTTTTCTCGCCGAATAATCCCCTGCTGTTCCCTCACGCCTACCTTCGTTTCAGAATTCTCTTTTCTTCTGATAACTTTTACATCAGCAATACCGATGCAAGTTCTGAGGACTTCTGCAAATTGTAGCCTTGGTATATTTTCATTGCCTTGTACTGTATACATATTCTTGGGCATGTAACCTTGAGATCGTACTTTTATAATGGATAGAATGGGAGTTTGAGGAGAGTGCGGTTGAGATCTTACCATTTAGATGGGTGTCTAGGACTGTTGAAAGCGGGTTGACAAGATATTGTGGTCGTATTACTGAAGTTTCTTGCTGGGATTGGTAGGTGATGAAAAGCTTGAGATAGCTAGGGATCTAAAAGAGAAGATGAGATGTCTCTTCGCTGCATTTGAATTTTGGGTTTTCATCCGTCTCCTATGAGGAGATGTGATTTCCTCCGAGGGCTTTGTAAGAATAGCGATTTTGAACGTCAGTGAAAAAGAAGAAGAAAACGAGAGGCGGGTTAAATTTCCCCTGGCAATACAATGGGACATGTCTACCAAGCAAATAAGGTGTAGCAGACCTTGCTGCTGAATTCTATTGCTGCTACCGAAAACACCTGAATCACTTGGAAGTATTGAACTAATTCATTCCACCACAAACTCTTCAAGACCTTTGGGCTTACCCGTATCTTTAATTGTACAGTATGAACTCCATTCTAATTCTCACTCTCCCCCCAGGACCCAATTCCTGTTCATTTATCCCTTCTTCTTCCCTCTGGTAATGGTGCTTAAACAATGTTATTGAATCGTAAAACCAGACACCTCCCAACCGTCAAGACCAGGAACGGGACGTCGGGGTGTAGATGGGTTTATAGCTAGAACCCGTTATACGCATTGTAATAATTTATCTCATCAGTACGATTGAAGTGTTATGCTGGCAGCGGTATATAATCAAGAGGAATCGTTAGAGAAAAGATGAAAGGAGAAGAAATCTCTTTCAAACGCTACGCACAGAGATGCATTCTACGAAGCCGCATAACGTGAAATTGACGTAAAATACTAAGCCTTGGGTATCGCACAGAATACCTTATACCTCATCCAAAAAACCATATCACTCGTCCCCCCCTCTTTCTAAAAGACAACACTCTAGCGAATTATTACATTACACTACCACGGCACCACCCAAAAAACAGTAGGCTACCTGACCCGTTCAGAGGTAAGGTACCTCGGATATAAATGCCAACGCTTTTTACCCAAGTCTTGCGTTCCTTTAGTGTATCAACACCATCACAACTCTACCCATTCATCTTCTAGCACAAAGTAATCAGCAACACCTCGGAAGCCTCTCATGCATCTTCCTAATATGCACAAGTCTGCTAGCTAGCAAAACCGCTCGAAAGGTATCAGTTAACTCGTCACAGACTGCTTTATGCGGTGACCTCGATTGGGTAATATGATATCAACGAGAAGGTACGTACCTTCTCCCTGTCAATTCCCTGAATTAGTGGATGGGTGGATTCCGTTCGCAGTACCCAGAAAATGTTTTAGCTCCATCCGACCGGCACTGGATACACCCAAACGGAATAATATTGCGTGGAGATAGCCCGCGTGCCGAGCAAGTAGTACCTTTGCAGCTTCCTTCCTTTCGGAGGAAGTTGTGAAATCTGATATGATAACCACGTCCTAAAGGGGAAGTGAAAGGGGCATGGTACTTGACTTGGAAAACAATTCGTGCGTGGTTTACATGGAGAAGATCGAAAGGGCTGGAAAATAAAAGTTGAGATGGTAACATGACCTGTTTTCAAGATAACAAAGTCGTGTTCCTGGTAGGTTACGAAAAGCTAGTAGGTTCCTATTTGGAAGGACGAGAGCCACACACTCCCAGCCAACCCACACACCCTCACACTTCCGCACTCACTCATACCTAGGTATCCAACTGAAAAATATCCATATCTGACATTCCGATAAGCGAAACACATGCACCCCAACCGTTCTTCCGAATTCGCCGGATGGGGAAAGTGGTGCAGCGCGACCAAAATCGATCGTCACGTGCGCGACGTGCCTTCTGCATTGGGCAAGTGAGATATGCAGGAACGTGAAGGTGAATAGGAACAGGAATGAGGTTTGGCGTTTGGGTTTGGGTTTTGGGGTGAAAGGGGTGTTATGGGGGACTGTAGTGATGGGTGGTGGGGAGATTGGGATGTGGTGTTGAGAGGAGGGAGGTTGGGGATATTCCGAGGCGCGGGGGAAAGTGGTAGCTTGGGAGGAAGGAAGTTTTTGCAATCGTGTTTGGTTTGTTGTTTGGGTATGTCGCAGTGATTGCGAAGACTTGAGGAAAGACTGAGTTTGTGTACCGGCGTACACATGTACTGGTCTACTTGAACAATCGCGAAAAGGCTTCAAGGCGCCCATGAAAAGATTAAACCCGGAGTGAGACTCATAACTTCTAAAGAATAAATAGAAAATTGCCATGAATTGGCGAGCAATGAAGTAAACTGACGCAAGTGTATAAACAGAGAGTGCGTCAAGGGAATTTGAAATACGCATGGAGGCCACACTAGAATCGCTGTGATGTATTGTTGACTGAATGGAAAAGAGAGAAAAGGCGATGATAGAACACTTTCGCCTGTACAGACTTAATGCAAACAGATGTTCCTTTGCTATCCGAGAACCTGGTAATGGATAGCCAAGACACAAGACCCAGAAGCCAGGAGGTAGGACTCGACACTTACACGCCGCGCAACAGCACATTGACCGCTCCGCAGATTCACCAGAACCACCTCGACACATCTAGCCAAGATGATCGCCTTCAATCTCAGCGCACATATCTTGGTGGCCGGGAACTTGGAAGTGAGACGGGAACCAGTCGTACGGATTTCCACCTCGCGAAAGAAATAATCGCCACTTTACCTTGCCTACACACCACTAGTCACCACCGAGCAACTAGTGTGAGATATCAGAAGCCCGCTCTTCAATCAAGATCAACCTAGCGTCTGCTACGACTCACTAGAGACAGTGGCGACGAAGTGATCGTTCGTAAACAAGACATTCCAAAACGTCCACAACTTCAAACTCCCTTGAACCCCCACCGAACGAAATTCTTTGAAGCTCATCAGAAATCAAAACTTGACACGCTCACATGACCTCTCTCATCTCCAGCAGAAAAATAATGTACGAAGGAATAGGAACTGACCACTTTTTTGACCCGTTTTCCACGAGGAGGCCATATATAAGGAAACATCTCACCCGATTTCCCGGGACGCATATCCCATCACCAGGTTTCGAAAGAATGGCCGCTTCCTGTCGTGTGGGGTATACACTGTAGATCTACCCACGCCCATGCGCGCGGGAGGGGGTGGGATGTGTGTCTGCGATGCGTGTGGGGTGCGTGGAAAAAAAACGTGGGGTACTGTGCGTAGGTGGTATCGAGGCGTGATGATCCTGTCGAGGGGGGTTGATTCCTGGATTCCTGGGTCTGGAGAAGGAGATGGGTGTGTTTGTGGGAGATTTGGAGATGTGGTGATGGTGTTGATGGATTTGAGAGCCGGGAAAGCGGAGGCAGGTGGACGAGAGTGAGGAGAGCAGTTGAGGGGGCGTACACGAACTACCCCTCCAACAGAGCTCTCTCTACCTTTTGAGCGGCCCCTCTCGCTCGCTGCCGGTACTGTACGGTAGTCGTCGGTTGTGACTCGCGAGGTATGAAGAACATACGTACAGACGTACAGATACTGTACGGCAGGATTGCAGCAGCATCGCGGACGCTCCTCCCGTAAGGCACAATGCTCATTGCTCATACGAAGCTATCCATATGCATTATTTCCGGAAAGGCTGGATGTCGACATGGGCTTCGTGCATCTCATCAGCCAACCAAGCCGGCGTAGCACACCCTTTCAAGAGCTCCTTTGGTTGGCGATGTAACTTTAGTTTGTTGACGTTGAGTTGACGCCGCAAATCGGTGACCATGCGCCTCTGGCACGCGTCGAGCCGTGCATGACAGCGCAGTGTCACCGTCGCTAGAATTGCACTAGAAGACCCTGAACTCCACTTCGTTTTCCCATCAACAGCCAACCTCTCGCGCTGGTTGGCACTAAACAAAAGACGACGTGCGAAATGGTGACTTGCGCTGGCAGAAGATGCTTTGCGTGATTGCGGGTCGATCAGACACGGTAATTCGGATTGATTCTCAATCGGAACTCTCTCTTCAAAGTGCCTGGCCCGTTTCTTACTCGCATCATCACATAAGGGTCCATTACATGAGGATCCGCAGCTTAGCAAGGCACGAATCCAAGTATATTGGGGCAGGCTGGCGGTACAACAGTCCCGTATCCAGCCTACCCGCCAGCCAGTGCGAAAGTCAGCTTACAATTAGATCGCTCGGTCGTAGTGCAGCAGATGAGAAATCCTTCTTGAGTCGTTGGTTTTTTTCAACAACGCAATAATAGATCCTGTATGATAGGCCTACAGTATGAAGACCCAGTCCAGTATCAAAAAGAAACTGCATGCTGCTTCTTCACCAAGCACGCACGTTCTGCTTGGGAACCATACAACAACCCAGCCTCACATCCCCCGGCGAGCAGCGGGCGGCATTAGTGACGTTTAGCACTTTTTTTCGACTTTTATACTAAGGGCTAGGCAAAGCTTAGCTTGACCTTACAAAGGGCCCTTTTAGGACTTTAGGGCCTCTAAATTACCTCTAAAATCCGAAAAGGGGGTAGTAAGGGGTAGCAGGGGCCCTAGGGGGCTGGCGGGTAGGTTGGTAGACGGGCGAAGTGCAACAAAAGTGAGGATATACTTCCCGATTAAGGTATTTTGGTGCATGCAGAAGGGAGAAGACTTGATTTTGCGTATGCATGAAAAGGGTGTTTTCGTGCATACGCAACGGGTTTGCAACGAGAAGTGCACGAATTAGCCCCAGTTTATTAGCCTCCAAGAGGAAGGATTTCCGGACCGGAAATCTGGCCTTGGGGGCAGGTCTAGTCGGTTGCATACGTTGGAATCGGATTTGCTAAACGTCACTAGTGATATGAGATGGGCCAGTGACGGCTAAGCGAAGTCGGAAAGAGGGGCTTCTCGCCAAGATAAGGGGCACTGGAGGGGGCATCTCAACGCACCTCGCCCGAAAAATGGGAGTTTGATGTACAGTCGACGTCACTGAATGTAATAATCCGCACCGCAGCCACGCATATGCGAACGGCTGGAGAAGTGCTCGTAGCTGTAGCAGCTCGTCGTCCGATGTTCCGCTTCGAGGATAGCTAGGTCGGTTGCCTTTGGCATTGCGAAAGGCATCGCCTGCATTGTGCATCATTCGAATGCCCTCGTTGACAATAGCTATCGAGCAGTTGGGACCGGAGGAGAATTCGACGACGGCAGCCAGTGGTCCGTGCCGCTCCTTCGTCAAGTGAAGTCTAATTACTCCCGTCAGCCTCACCCTCTTGACGGCAAATAGTGCGTACCTCTTGCGGGAGATGCCTGATGCTTAGTATTCCACCTTGATACCGGTACCGCCCTCATATCACTCAGAACAGCTCAGGTACGTATGATTCCGCATTCAGTCGCAGCCCTACCATACTCGCTTGACCCCTCCATCTCCATCGCCACCGAGTCATAAACTGGCGGCCTCAGCACCTCTTCCAAGCCCATGGACCCCCCTCCAAGCTTCGTACGCAAGGTAATACCCTTAGGATGATCTCCTACGATTCTCTGAGTGGCAGGATTCGGAGGTGACTTGAATCGCCGCCAGATGTATGACAGACAGGGGGAGCAAAGCTTCTCCCGTCCTTCTTGGCTTAGAGCTATACGAGGTCGGCCGGTGATTGGCTGGAGGCGGGAGTCCACGTTTTGGAGCTGTCGAGCTGCAGAACACAGACGGATAAGCTGCACATGAACCAGCATTGAGCTGGGATCTTTGGGCAGATTTAACCGGAACCCTGCAGCGGACTGCACCAGGCTGCATCGACTACCGAGCGGAGCATCCACGGCATCCACCAAACACCAACACCAGCATCCGCAGCCGCTCATCGGACCCCGCTATTTGAATACGCCATACATCTGCAGCGATTTGAGGAATGCGTATGGCGCAGTGCTGCGAATAGCCTCTGATGCAGCGATGGCTTTCCCGCCTACGTTGTCCTAGAACCGTTGAAGTTTCAACTACCAACAGGGGCCGAATAGATGCTGCAAGAAAAACAAGGCAGAGCAGGAACATGATCGGGGAGATTATAGGTTGGGAGCGAAGAGGTGGAGGCTAGGACGACAGATAGAACTAGGAGATGAAGTGAGCAGTGAAAGAAGCATGTGGCTTTTCCCTTGGTCTCTCGAGCATCCTATGGGGAGGCTCTCTATCCTTTGCCTCTGCCGTCGGTGTCACCAACATGGACAAGCGAGTAAGATATCTCAACTTCTCAGCATGGCGTGGCTATCGGAGTACCATACTTCAATCACGGACTACGCTTCCAGCAATCCACACTCAACAAAACACTCTCTCTGCAGCAACTGAGATATCTCCGTGCCTCTGCCATCGGAGTCTGGCCACTTACCCCAGGATATTTCTCCGATCGGCACCTTGCCTTGAGCACCTTCAGCATCCTCTCGCTTCCCATTTCCACTTCAGTTGGACTAACTGAGTTGGCCGTGGTGCGAAATGAGTTTGATAGTGACAAATAGTCTAGCTGCTCATTTTAAGTTACTGTGCAACATACTAACACGTTTGGTACCAACCAAGAAACTTAGGTACTTACAAATAATGGGTCCTCACACTCATTCTCACTCACTCTCACACCGGAGCTTCGGTCTCGGCGCGATGGTTGACTATTCGGGCAAAAAAGCAAACGGTTGTGCATAGACTACCGAGCGCGAGCTGATAGCCGACTCCGAGTAACAGTGTACAAAGGCCAAAGGCAAGATGAAAAGGAAGAAGCGTACCAGTTCTCAATGCCAATTTCCATAAGATAGATAGATGCATACATGTTGGTGGCGTAGGACTACGAGCGACAGCTCTGGTGGCTCCCTTATCTCGCCGGACTTCCTGCTTTCCAGTCTCCTGCATTGGAACTCACGACGGAACGCGTCCGCCGTATTTGTTGCCGATGCTGACGACTGGCCGAGACCGCAACACCATCGGTCACAGGCGCACATATCGGTTAAAGGGCACAGGATGAGGAAGGAGACTGGACTGGTGCGAACGAACTGCCTCCCTCACTCAATCCAAACTGCCATTGATTAGCATCAGGATTAGATTAGGGTTAGTTTTGGCCAAGGATAACTGTCTGTTGCTGTCGCCCTCATTGGTAGGTAGATATTGACTGTACGCTGCGACTGGCACCAACTCCTGCCTATGTACACAGTACGGTAGGCTTACCGTATGCGAATGAATCAAGATAGTTCGGAAGCTGAGAACAGTTAGTCCGAGGAGGCATACCTAGCAGACCACCTCCCTGGAGAAACGTTGAGATGCTTAGATGGGCAGTCAACGCAGCCAAGTCCCAGGCAGTTGTTCGGCTATCTGTCCAAATTTCTTACTTGGTGAGATTAGGGCCTTTTAGAACCCCTTGCCCCCTGCTGTTGCGGTTTTGTTTTTGGCTCTGATCACTAGCCACTTTTCGAGTTCTGCAACAACGCTAAAGGTTGATCCACTTGTTGCGAGATTCTGGCATTCACGCAATAGCGCTAGTAAAGATGTTTTTCGCTTAATTAGGCAATATGGCTGAATATCCCCCAGATACGCTCAAGCCAAGTACTCTAGTAGAGCCTCCATTCCCCGTATATGTGACGTAAAGTGGTAAAATGCTTTAACAAAACCACGAAAACCAGCTAAATGACAAATGCTAACAATAAGTAGGAATGTGGGTCAAATCGAACGAAGAGTTGTTGTGCAACAAACCTCTACAGGGGGTTCTAAAAGGCCCTATTGACTCGATTGACTCGCAACAGAGTTTCTGGCGTAGGTGGCATCCGTCGTTTATCGCCGTCTGACTTTTTTCGTAAAGTGTAAACAAGAAGGTGAAGACTTGTGAGGGCTCTCCGGCCGTTATCCAAAACGAGGGGCAGCCGCAGAGCGGAGAAGGATGCGAGAAGGCAGGACGTGTGAATGGCAGCAGAAAGGGCACAGGATCGGAGCCAACGTCTCCCATTCCTGGCACAGGGCCGGTAATAGGCCGTGCCATGACAGCGGTCCGCTCTTCGCCCCGCTACGGCGATGCGGTGACTACGGTGATTATTGCGGTGACTACGGTGGCCTGGACAGACATATATCGGAAGTCTCTCGGAAATCTCCCAAATGGGCGTCTCGCAACTCAGCGCATCGCAGCAGCCCACCAGCACCACCAGCACCACCATCAGAAGAAAGTCCATCACCATAACCACCACCATGCCCCAATTCGGCCAATTTGGCTCTTCATATGCTCCCACTAGCTCACAGGTGCCAATGGCAGTTCACGCAACACGACCAGCCCCTGGCCACCTCCTACCGCCTCCTACCGCCTCCATTCTCCCCCCTTGGCAGAAACCTTCCTTAGTTGTACTTCTTGACAGTAGTTCCGAGTCTAGCACTTCTCTACCCAGCCAGCCTGCTTGACCAACAGCTCCACTCCACCATGAGAACCTCTGCAAGTGCCAGTGCCAGGTCTGCCTCCCTCCCTTCCTCCCTCTAATGCTACGCTCCGTCCAAATGTGTCACCCTGTTCGTGCTGCACGTAGATACACCCGCTGGGCCACCGAGATCCGCTACAGTAATAGTGATCAGCATCTGGTCTGCTTGTGGAGCTGCAGGACCCTCTGCCCTGTACAACCTCCTCGAGCGCTGACATGACCGTGCGGCGAGCCGATGAGGGAGTGCCACGCGGGTGCAGCATGGCCCTTTGGGAATTTCAATAAGTAACCTCCTCCTGCAAACTCTCTCCGTGTTTTCATCCTAAGGATTTCTTCTGCAATCGGACTACCTACAACCTCGGTATGTAACAACGACCACATCAACAAGACAAGTAGCATAGACATCCGTTTCCGATCACATCAGAGAAGACCAAGCCTTCTTCTTGCGGTCCCAAGACAAGTATCCAGCTTCATCTATTTCACCTCGTCGCCATGTCTGATAACACAAGTCGAAGCCGCAACAACCCACGCAAGGCCCCGAAGCTTAGAGCTTCGTGTGACGCCTGCAGTTTGGCCAAAGTACGCTGTACGCAGGTCAAACCATCCTGTGCAAGATGCTCGAAACATGATGTTCCTTGCGTCTACGGCATTTCCAGACGTTCTGGAAAGCGAAGCGCAGAGAGCTATCAAGCTATGAAGAAGAATGCTGAGATGGAAATGTCCAACTCACCCGCCGAAGTCGACCTGGACTTTCTCGACACACCTCTCAGTTCCACTGGCACTTCTACCCCATCTGTGTCCATGATGGATATGGACCTTCAACACTCGACAATGCACATGACTTCAGGTCATGGACTTCCAACTCCTCCCATGGCCATGTCTATGGATTTTCTCGACTCGCCAACTTCATTACCTGGCTCGCCTTCTACCGAGTCTATGAACTCTTCAAATCAAGATCAATATCGCTCATCACCAGATCTGACAGACGCCTGTCCAGAACTCCCCGACTACCTCAAACAACAACTCAAAGACTGGGCTTTTGACAACATGTTTATGCCAAATGTCCTCCCAACTCCTGATCTCTCACCAAAAGCTTCAAACTGCACATCTCTCTTTGACATGGACCAGCACATTGACACCAGTGCCCACGATTACAGTTACTCGGCTCCGCATCACGTGGACGAAACTCAATGCTTCAAACCAAGCTCGATTTACTCCGAGAGCCCTACCATTTCCGAACCAGATTACATGGCTTTCAGTACGGGACGCCAAGAGTATGACACCGCTCTTCCATCCATTGAATCTGACACATATTTTGAGCACACACCACGCCCATCGCAATCAAAACGAACTCAGTCAAATACATCAGCTTACTCACCTTATGTCTCACACTCGGTGCAACAGCCTACAAACACACGTACATGTCGTTGCAACGAGACTATCGTATCTCATCTCTCCATCATCTTGCCAGAAAACCAAAATTCGGCCAACAACTCTTACGACATGGCCTTGGCCAGACTACAGGAGACTTTAAAGCTCGGCTCGGAGGTCCTAAATTGCTCCTGCACTGCCACGGATCCCAGCATCCCCGTCTCGCTCTCGCTACTAGCCGCTCGTATTGTCTCCATCCTCGAGCGATTATGTCGCCGAGCCTCGCAAGATGACTCTGCGCATTCGCAGCAGCATTTTGATGGCGATAGGTACTCCTTGGGTATGTACCAGATCGCCAAGGAGGATGAGCGGAGACTCAAGCAGGAGATGCTTGGTTTGCAGATTAAGAAGGCAGAACTTCTAGTGCTTTGCTCGAGAGATATCGTGGGGAGATCGAGTGTGCATATGGATACTCAATCCATGCTCTCAGAGAAGCTCTTTTCTTTCCTGGGCGAGCAGATTGGCGGTGTGAAGCGCGAGTGGAGTGCTAGAAACGAGGTTTGAAAGATGGGGGTGCTTGTATGATTCAATTATGTATGTCCGGAACAATGTACTCTCGGATTAGGATTAGGTTGGAGTTGATTGAGCCTTTGCTCTCCTCCATTGGGGCATTGGGTGGTTGTACATATACTACTGGTAAGTCACTACAACTATCCTCCCACCACTCCCCATAACAAAGTCTAACAGTAACTCTAGTACTATCCAACTGCAACACAACACTTGCTGTCACCATAAGCTTTCCTTCCCAAGGAGCTACAAGCTGAAGACAAGCGACCCGAAAGGGGGTCACCCTGTCACGTGCATCTGAAGTGCATGCAATTTGGCGGAAAGAATAACGATTCAATGACATATTTATCTTCACATACCATACCATACCCAAAGAGATATACATTTCAAACATACAGGTCCGTCGGACTCGGGTCCTTTATACTAGGTTGGGTGGGTCTTCGGAGTCGGAGTCGGTCGGTTGGGATTTTTACATATTATACTACGTAGGTAGTGATCAACGGAATTAAAAAGCATTTGTGGAAATGAACATCTTACTTGTATACATCTTGTGAAGTTCGAATCTTAAGGACTTGGATTTGTTGCCGTACTGAAGTGCTTTGGTTTTCTGGAATGGTTGGTGTCTAGGAGTAGGTATTGCTGGTATGATGTTTACTACTTACTGCTAATATTAGTAGGTCTTAAAGCAATCCCTCTACTCACTGTACTTCCTCTTCCCCTGACCTTAGCTTAAAAGGATTCACTTAAATGTTTGGGAACGCTACTAGGTGTCAAAAATTATTGCGTTAGAGTAAAGGTATGGATGAGAGGGCTGGACTGTGAATATTTAATTCTGATATACTATTAATATTTTACCCTTTGAAGCTTGATTAGATACTTTCATAAATCACCATCCAATTTTCGCTTCATAGCATGGGCCGAACAGGGAAATGAAAAGTGTTATAGTAGCAAATCATCCAATCCCTCAACCAATATACCATCGGTGTCTTATTCCCGTGTTCTCGGCACATTTCTTTTATCGTCGGAGTTTTTGCGGGTTTGGGGGTTTGACGGGGTAGGTTAGCGAGAATAATGAAAAAAGAAAGGGGAGGGGGGGGGGGTGGAGAGAGAAAGTGGTTTGGCGTAGGTATGGATTGTTCAAAAGATTCCTGTTGAAGGCCTAAATTCGTAAGTGCTTTTGAGGAAAAAACTTGACGAGTGAAATCACCAAATCTTTTCCACTTGTATAACTCTGCGACGTGATTTACTAGTGGCTTGTGTTTGGATCTAGTGTCCTCGCTTAGAACAGAGAATATTTCCGCTACTTCATCGCATTCACCAGAAAACAAATTGAATTCAAACAAAGATAAAACAAATCTCCAAACAAAACGTACATCCACAACAACCTCTCCCACCCACCTATTAAAACACCCCTCACCCTACCTCACCCTACCTCACTCTCCTCACACCTCACACTCCTCACACCCCAAACATCCACACGATGCCTTGCCTCGGCCACCGCACCATCCTCATCACCTACATGAACTTCCACCAATTCACAATCACAGACCCACTACAAAAGGTCCTAGACCACCTTAAGACCAACCTCGACGGCGATGAATACCCCGTGTTCTTCTTAACATACCTCGAGTACGTGCGAAGAGGAGAAGCCGAGCCCAATCTTACTGCTGAGGAATTCACACGCCTTCTTGACGATGAGGATAAGCTCCGGTATTTATTGCGGACGGGGTGGGCACCTTGGGTAAGAGCATTCTTTGTTAATGATTTTTAGGTGTTCTTATAGTGTAGATTCCTTTGTACTACGCCTGCATCCTGGGGATAGGATCAAAGGCATTTACAAAGGGTCGATATCAATTAAGGTATTGGTAGGTAGAAGGTAAAAGGTAAGTTCACTAATAGGGTTTATTGAAGCGTTTGAAATTTGAGAGCGTTTTCATTTCAAAAACCAAAAAAATATAAAAAAATTCTTTTCTAAAAATAATTCTTAATTGATACAGTGATTTCGAAGTTCCAATGCATGCATATAAATATCATTCAAACGGAGTGTTTCCGAGATGATAAATGGTCCCCTTGGTGTTTTGCCCCGGTAGGATATTTTGATATTTTGATATTATCCGAAAATTAATTAATTATTCTACGCCACTATAGTTTATCTAATTATAAGTAATATACATTCTAGAATCCTAATTTCTATTTAATTTAAATACTTAGAAACCTAGGAATATTTATACTTTTGGAAGTATACGAATATTCTGTAAGACTCGAAAATAGCTAAGTATTATTAATATTAACCCCATAGAAATATAAGCTTTAGATTCGTTCGGTTTAAACGAATTTAACCTTAATACTTCAAATATATAATAAATATTAGAAAATTCTAAAATAAACCCTTAATTATATTATTTTGAGAATTAATTAGAATATCAAAATATCAAAACATCAAAATATCAAAATATTAAAATATTATTTTTCTGATTATCAAAATATCATACCAAAATAAAATATACGCAGAAGCTTCAATTATATATAAGAGGATTAAAAGAAAGTATCAGAGAGAACGGGGGCTAAAAGAGAATATGAATAGCCTCAAATTAACTGCTTTAAGAATCGAAAAATATATCAAAATATCAAAATATCACTTTTCTAAATATCAAAATATCACATTTCAAAATATCAAAATATCCTACCGGGGCAAAACACCAAGGGGACCACATCGATGAAGGCCATACTTTGCAGAACTATTTATGTAATCAGAGAATTCGCCTTGATCGCAATATTCAGAAAATCAGCTTTCGATACTTTAACGTGATAGCACTTGAATTAGACGAGATTTGCGTGTTTTCATTTGTGTTTTCGCGCTCTTGCAGAGTTCAAGGGTTTAACACAGGGGGTTCACTTACCCATAAAGGTCCTGCAAAGGTCATCTCCAAGCTGATCTGCATCTACTGTATTGATTGGAATACGAGACCCCCCTTTCTCCCGTTTTGATCTTAATTCTCGGTGAGGGTCTAGCACAATAGAGGTTAAAATGCAAGAGACCCTACCGTATTAATTGGTATATAAGCCCACCCCTTTACCCCTAGTTTACGGCTTATTATACCAGATTATCATAGTGAATCAAAGCCAGAACGGGAGAGGCGCATCTATCGTCTATTAGCTCTCTTATTTTGATCTTTGTTCTCTCTTATAATACTACTATAACAGGATTTAAACTGAGAGATGATGGGCTTATAACCCAATTAATACGGTTCGAGCCACTCCTTAATTATATTTCCTTTCTTTGTCGTATCTCTTTTCACGCTGTGTAGCTGGCCCGTTTGGTAGTTTTGGAGTGCCAGGAATAGCGGTCGGAAATCCTCCACCCAGCTCGGGCAATGTTTCCTCTTCTTCAGTTACTTCATTAGGGAATGCGTCCTCCTCTACAGAGAATATGTGCCCCTGTACTTTCATCTGAAGTTTATGGTTGATAGGGTTGATGAATGGTCTCGTCTCGGTTTCCGGGGCGAGTGACTCTACTTTTGTTTTCTTGTGTCGGACTCGCATGGCTCCATCAGACTCGGAACTTTCCTCTGATGAGTGCTCTGATGAGGTTGAATGCCCCCTCTTCTGTCCTGCCATAGTATAGAATTACAAAGTTTCCCAGCCAAAAGAGTTTGAGATGGATGAATAGATGCGACTTTTGAAACTGGAAACTGCTTGACGATAAGGTTGATGATAATTTGTTTGTTCGTCAAGACGCATCGCATCTCGTTAGAAGTTTTCTACGTGAAATCCTTTGGTTCTATTATGGATTTGTGGCGTTCAGGGTTTCTATGATCCAACTCTGTATATATAATGGCATTGTTCAAATAAAGCGGCATTTGAGCCACGCTAGAAAACTCCACAATGATGGCGATGAGTCTGTCAACGAACTTAAAAAAAATTATATGTTCGCCTCAAGTTGAGCTAAAAGTAAGACTTAAAATAGAATGCACCTGAAGTAAAGAGCTTCTTTCTATGCTCATAAGTTTCAGCGCTCTCCATCTTAAATAACGCGCCGATATACGCACCGCAATCTTCAATAAAATTTCCATCCCCTCCAATCACCTCGAAATACACTGCTAATTCTTACTCCTTCCCGTTCCCCGCCAATTTCACGTCTGCCTCATCATCATACTCATCACTAGTAGCTCGACTTCTATCTGTCTCACTATCACTCAAAAACTTCATCAAATCCACAAATCCCTCGTGCCCCACCTCCTTACTCCTTACTTTCATCCTCTTCAGCCGATATTTCATCTTCCTACACGCCTCCTTAACCCTTTCACGTTTCCCAAGTTTGGGTTCTTGGTGCTCTTCACTGCTCTTGGGATTGGAGTTGGTGCTGCGACGATGCGGATGTGGGTGGGGAAGGACATCGCATACTAAATAGTGTTATCGTTAGCAGGCTGAAAATTGTCCATTTGAAAGGAGTGGAAAGATGATGAGAGATGAATTGAAAAGTGGTGTTTTACCTTGACATCGAAAATGCGCTTTACAAGCCTGACAAATTTCGCTTCCTCGACCTGGGGGGCCGAAAGGTGTTTGGTTGAGGCATTTGCAGCACACCCAATATTGGATATCATTCACCTCGACCGTTACTGGTGGATGGCATTCGTGGGTGCAATACTGGAGTGAAAATATGCGATGTTGAATGGGAATTGAGGACTGTGAGTCTTGAGAGCATCTCTTCCTGTTTCGATGCTCATTTTGAGGCTGATCATGCTGAGATTCGGGACGTTGGCGACGTGACTTTAAGATTCCACGTAATTGCTGGACAGTACGAAGTCGTTTGGAGCTGTTTCTTGGGAGGGGTATGGATGGGTATGGCGAAGATTTTAAACTCAGGTGCCGGACGAAGTGAACTCGTTTAGAGCTGCGTCTTGGGAGGGGTAAGGATGAGGCTGACAAAGATCTTCCACGTAGTCGTTGGATGAACTGGGCTCGTTTAGGGCCGCGTTCTGGGAGCTCTAAAACTGGTGAGGATACTGATGGTGACGTTGGTGACGTTATTGACGTTGGGTGTGACTCAGTTGTAGGGCTTGGATTGGCGGTGGCGTGTGAAGGTCTTACCACGGTATATCGCGTTGAAAAATCGGCTTCTACTGTGGTGGAATCTTGGTGAGAGGGTGGTGAAGGGTCATTGGACAATTCGTAGTTGGTAAGTGGTGTGTGACCTGCGTCCGTAGTGAGATCACGGTGAACGGTTTGCGGAGGAGGTTGCTTGAGTATATTGTCGTGGGTAAGTGGTCCGGAACCTTTGTCCACAGTGGCACGTTGTTGAAGGATATATGTGCCGGGGCTATTGGATACTTCATAGTAGCTAACTGGTGTATCATCTTCCGCCATGGTAGCGCACCAGATTTGTCTCGAAGGTGCTGAAGTGACGGTGCTACCGCGAAGAAAAGAGCAGAAAAGCAAAGCAAACGAGAAGATTGCGAGACGTGAGTTAAAAATGGATGCAATGTGAGTATCCGGCGAACAGAAAGTGGAAAAACAACATGCCAACTGAGATGGTATTTATAATCGAAGGCGAAGTGATAACAATTCACCATCCTTCCTTCCCTGATCTGCTTTTGATTCACAGAACCTTCCCGTTTCTCAAAAGTCCTTCCCAGCAACCACAAACATGACGCCCATAACCATATCCATGGAAAGTTGATTCCCACACCCAAAGAGAGCAAGCCATTTGCAACCCAACTCCCATGCGAAAAAAACTCAAAAGATCCACACTGGAGGAAGAACGACAAATGCTCCTCTGTTCTTTCCCCACACCCCGCAATCAACACATCTCTTGTGCCCACAGGCGTAACAGTGGGTTTGATAATTGTCGGAGTATGTCATACACTAATATCATCAGCTTATACTCACATTTTTCATCGCTATAGGCCAAAAAATAAAGTGAATTGAAATTAATGAGAGGCTATTCATACGTCATGACAAGACCAAGGTTTTGGTTTCTCGAGCTTCACCTTCTCAACCTTCTCGACAGGAAGCTTTCGATATCCCTCGCTAGACAGGGTGCGAAAAAACGATGAACGTCGACAACTTGATGCTTTTCGAGTGAGGAACTTTGTGAGCCGCATTTTGGAATCGCGAAGGCTCATGATGGGAGTGACAGCCATCTTCTCTGGGTTGCAAATTCAACTGTTGAACAAAGTGATAAGCAATTACTTGGTGTCGACCTCACCGCTCGAAAGGAGGCGCTGATCACGTGCGACATACCACCAATGGAGTTCGGCGCGAAGAATGTATCCCTTGCATTCAAATTCAGCTCGGCTTGGTCAAAAAGGAAAGAAAAGGACTAGAAAGAGAAGAAGGGCTGCCTGGCAATAGTCAATTGGTTTTGCTAAATACCGTGCGATGCGTTTCGCGATTGTTGTACTAACTACTGAACTGGTGAGGTTGTACGTGTTGGGCTAAGTGCAGCCAGCCCCGGACTTCCGAGTAAAGGCCGCGTTGAGGCGTTACTTCAGAGCGGATAGATAAGACACGACAGATCATATGGTTTAAGCTGTGTTAGAAACGGTTGGCGGTGAATGAAAGATGGTGAGGGGTTAAAAGATGGGCGTGAACTTGCGGTTCGTGAGATGTGAGCTGTGGGCTATGAAGTTACAGAGGCTAGAGAAGAACCGCTAACGACCGGCTAGGACTTGCGAAAGCATCGCAATGATTGATTGAATGACAATACAAACCCCCTTTTAAGGGGGCTCTTGTCCATCCGTACAGACCCCTAGGAGAGTCTACTTGGCATATCGACTCCAGATGCTGCGAATCCTAACACATGTGAGGACCCGGCCTGTTGAACCTGATCTTGTACTACTACTCCAGAGAAAAAGACACACTGTGAGGTCATTGCTTGACTTTGCTCGACGCAGTAACCAAGTCACGAATGTTGTGTCCACAGCGCTGTGGGCATAACATGACCGAGGAAATAAATTATCTCGATCATGCACCTAGAAAAGGAATCACGGACACATAGTGAAAAGTGTCGCTACCCGAATTTGCGCCATGCATAACTAAAGTCGCAAAAATATCTCTCAGCTCAGAAAAACGATAAGGAAGTCCCAAGGTTGTACATTGCTAAGGACCATTGACACACATCCCCTGCCCTTGAAAGCTTCTTTTCTCACGCGTGTTTTTCTTGCTAGCCTTGTAAGGATCACACAGCTCCAAGGTTTCGCAGAATCAGGCGCACTGAGCTATTGTGTCAAGCAATTAGCCTTGTGAAATCGATGCCACGCGCAGCTACTTTTCCACTCCAAGGTTGAGGTCAGAGATCAAGACTCTTGGTACCAATCAGCGAACCTCAATGGTATGTGCCATGGTGACCAACGCGCCCAACATTGGCGTGAAAGAGTCTACCACGATAAATGCAGTTTTTATTTTCCATAATAACTTGGAACGCTCGCACATTTAGTACAAAGTATCGGCTTGCTCGCGTTCAATGCGAAGTAATTAACCGCTATGAAGTGAGTCTTCAAGTCCCTCTTCCACGTCGCAATGAAATATAATAATGTAACATAGCTGGAACAGACTCAAGACGCAAATTAAGCAGATACATCGAGAAACCTGTACTCGTCTGAGGATTAGGGCTCTTCCTCCTTCGATCATCAAAAAATCCCCCATTGACCTCAAACGCTACTTAGCAAACACCAGTGAGCTGTGAGCATGCATCTGCAGCACTGGCTCTCGATTCAGCGCACTATCATCAACTCCCTCGAATGCAACAAACAACTCCATAATATCGTCGCCTTCGCACCTGGCAAAGGGTATACTTTACAATCGTTTTCGAAACAAACTGTTGCTTCAACGACAAGAGAATGAACCGCAGGAGCAGTAAGAAACATGCACACACAAATACAGTACTTGAAAAAATTAAACTGGCGGGAGATTGCCTTACTAAAACCGAGAGGTCAGCGTAGCAGCAGGATGAAAGGCTGACCAAAAATGGAGGACTTGAAACACGAAGGAATTCACCCGAATTGCTATATCAGCACTACATCATGATAAGTTGTCTCCGACTCACAGGTTGTCGCGGTTCTTACGACTGTTGCTAACAGCATATTTGATAGGGGCCTTTTCCGCTTGAGTCGGATGGAGAACCTGTTTTCTCCCTGATACGTCGTCTGTTCATGAGTCTCCGTAATTTGTCCTCTCATCTAAAGGCATCAGAGAAAGAGGATATCCGATGGAGTAGAACCCGCCGCTGAGAGGATTAGAAATTTTAAAGCGGAGGCAAGCGGCCGCGAAGGCAGCGGAGCGGAATGCGTACTTGGTAGCACACTAGTTGCTCTGCGCGAGTCGGTTTTGAATTTCTTCACTGTCGTGAAGATGGAGGGCAATGTAATGAGCGAGATCGCAGGACAGAGTTGATGTTCATCGTAAATTTGAATGTCGTCGTCTTGCAAACAAGTTCGCGTTCAGGGGATGAAAGGAAGGGTGGCTATAGTGAGCTGATGTATCCACGCGGGAGTGGGTACAAAATCTCACTTCAGCCACCCCCGAACGAACTTGTTGAACCTCCCAGATCCCGCGTCAGCATAAATTCTCCTTTTTCTGTTCTATTCATGTTCTGCCATTTCTTTGCAGCGAATCTTTTTTTGATTGAATTTGAATTTCTGTATCTTTAATTGCTCTGTGTGATGCTGTTTCCCTTCCCATTTCTTTTTGCGGTTGGCGAGCTAGCCTTGCTTGTGACCGGAGCACCACTGGACGACGATGAATATAATTGGAAAAATGGTGAACTTGGGCATGATCCTACAGAGGCCGACTACAGAGAGCATGGACTTGCCCCCACCATATCACTTCCTGTTACTCTCGTCGAGTTCCAAAAGAGTTACATTGCCAAACTTGAATGTCTCGGGTGCCCATTTCGAGTACGAACGGGGTGGGAAGATCGAGAACTTTGGGAGGATGTGAAGCAGGATAATTCTATTGTAAGTAGGACAGCTGCCGTTACTCGTGCGCCAAATGATCTGACCGTTGTACACAGCTCCTAAATTTTACCATTGATGACAGCGGTCGCACTCTCCTCCTAAATGGCGACAAAATTCTTCCTCTCGATCGGCACCCAGCCGACATCGTGGCCTTTCAAACGCCTACGAACCTCACAGACGACTTATTCCACACTATGATAACGGAAAGAATGTTGGACGAATATTGGCAGATGCGTGCGAAGTTCGGTTTGCTGCACTTGGCGTACGACTATACAACCATCACGGAAAACGCGTTGCAGCTACTCTGCTTCGACATAGTCCGTGTAACCGACGCAAGCACCTCGACAACTACGGTACTAGACTATGCCGACCAACAGATGGTACAATTGGAAATGGGCCGAAATCCCAAAGATAATGACTTGATCATTAGAGGCGTCAAGATGGTAGGCCGTGGCGATCCAGTAAAACATCGCAAATTTAACGCAAAGTCTGCGGTGTTTCATATGGCTTACAGGGCCGAGGATTGGGATGATTTCGGCCACAAAGGAACGTTACGGCATTTCTTCTGGGCTTCAGCACGCTGGGTTAACAACCTGATCGCCGACTGCATTGGAATTATGGCCGTGTTTTTGGTTGTGCTAATTGTGGCAATCCCCATTCGATGGTGTGTGGTTGCGAGACGAAGATCCAGCAGGCAAAACCGGAATGATGACCTAGGACGTTTACCAACCAAAGGCAAGGATAAGGAGTGATACCTACTGATTCGCCGTAAGCGTACAGATGCCTCTACCGAGGTATCTGCAGACTGATGGGATAATATTCCAAGCACCATGATTTAGCCATGAGTATACATCAGGTAAGTAATTGGAATCGGGGCATACCAATTGGAATGATATCTTATATACAATGTAGGTGGAAATTACATGGCCAATCGGCTAGTGTCGTTTGGATACCATAGCAAATAACTACAAACTCTCATATCACATGGTCAGCGGGGTTCACTCTGTAATAAGCATAAGCAAATGTCATTCATCTGGGTCGTCTTGTTTGAGAATTCTTGGTGCCATAACCTTTCATTATGCTATGCTTTCTAATTCTGCGATTCTGTGAGCCGTGAAATCGCAATCCACGTCAAAGTGTGAGTGCGCCAGCCTGCCAGGACTCCTTGCCACAATCCTCACTCAAAAGCTTTTTTTCCCTTCGCGGGTTTTACGGATTTCCTGTTCTACTTATGGTTGATGAATTTATGGAGACAGGTCTACCTAAATTCGTCGATGAGCAACTAGTGGTTTGTTCTGGGCACTCGCTGCTTAGACATGGAAATATCTGTACTTGATCAGCGACGAATGACGCAATCTTTTTTGCTTTCTACTATATCATAATGGATGAATATCTCCCTTCGTCAGCTGCTCGTCAATTCATTCAATTCAGTTGGCTCGAGAGTCCAAGAGGAGAAAATCAAAGGTTGCTGAGGCATAGTAGCACTTGCTTTGAAGGGAACAGTGAATATCACAACTCCAATCTGACTGGCGGTCTGTAATGGATTTGTCTGCGCGGGTGTCTATGAGTCCTGTGGTCCAATTGCTGCATTATTTGCGAGAAAATGAAGTAACAGATCCTAACTTAATCGAGACTGATTTTCCAGGTCTTACGGAAATTCAAACAAATGGAAGTAGTGTGCACTCTGGGTCTTATGGACACGTGGGTCCTGAGCTCTCAAAAATAGGGCAGGTGGTTTTCGAAATATATAATTATATATTTCGGTACTATATAGCGTTATAATATTACGAGAATCGCGATATAATATTTAGATTATTAATCAAGTATAAATATACTTCTTTTATATGAAAAAAGGTATAAATATATTATTTATAATATTTATTTAAGAATTTTTCGTAGATTTATTAAAATATTCGAAATTATTCGAAGGTTTCGAGTTTATTCGGTTATTCCTTTTTTATTAATATACATTCTGAGATCGTATTATATATAAATATATATCGGGAAAATAATAGTATAAATAATTCATTTACTCTATTTAAAAGAATTTATATATCCTTTAAATAAAGAGTTTTTATTTATTAATATTTATAAGATAATATTAAAATAATAGATACGAGGATTCCTTTTTTAAAATATGAATTAATATTTTCAATAATCCGATCTAATTTAAAATTTATCTTAAATTAGATTAGGTTAATTTAAATCTTAGATTAGATTAGATTAGATTAATTCGAATTTTATAAAGATTAGATTAAATTAGATTTATGAAATTTAAGATTAAATTAGATTAGATTATAATAAAATTAAGGTTAGATTAGATTAGATTAATAAAAATTCGCTTAGATTAGATTAGGTTTAAATTAAAACAATAAAAATAATAATATTTATTAATTATCGACGAATAAAAGTATCTATTTTATTAATAAATATATATATAAGAATTAATATTAAAATAAAAGAAATATAATATTTAAAAATAAAAGGAAAAATAGGAATATATCTATTATTAATTATTAATAATCCGGAATTAATTTAGTTTAACCTAAAATTACTTTTAAATTAGATTAGATTTATTAAATTTAAGGTTAGATTAAATTAGATTATATTAAAATTCTTTAAAGTTAAGTTAAATTAAATTAATTAAAAACTTAAATTAAATTAATTCATTTAAATAATCTTAACCTTAAATTAAGATTAGATCAAATTATTGAAAATATTAATATAAACTTTATAATTCTCGGCCTTTAATCGTAATTTAATTCGATTATTAAAATATCTTAACTTTAATAATATATCTTATAATAATAATTATATTTAATTATAATTATTAATTAATATATTAATAAAACTTTAAATATATTATTTAAATATATAATTTTTATTTATTTATAATTAATAGTTAATTTATAATTAAAAGTTATATTTAGAATAGTATTGATAGGAATAGTAGTATTATATACGGGCCATTTAATAGTATATGCATTCGAATATAATCTCTCTTCGTTTATAAACCTCTTCGCTCTTTAAATATAATATATATAACTAATCGATATATACGTACGCTATCTCATATACCT
Source organism: Hymenotorrendiella dingleyae (assembly GCA_003988905.1). Classification (NCBI taxonomy): domain Eukaryota; kingdom Fungi; phylum Ascomycota; class Leotiomycetes; order Helotiales; family Helotiaceae; genus Hymenotorrendiella; species Hymenotorrendiella dingleyae. Next base: position 118,244 of record QYAP01000360.1, read on the forward strand.
ATGAAACTAATATTAATTAATATTAACCTTATAGGGTTAATATAAACTGATTAGGTCCTAGAAGAGATACGGTTAAAAGTATCTAATCTTTTATTATATGCTAAAGAAGTTATACTTAAAGGTATTTAATCTTTTAGTTAAAGTTTCAGAGAATTAGAAGATATATAGTTAAAGGTATTTAGTTGTTCGCTATGTATGGAAGATTCTTAGTATCTATTACGTATATTAGGTTAGTATTGAAAAGACTTAGAGTTCGGGCTTTAAAAGATGAATTCTATATCTACTACCCGAAAACCATTAAAACCATCGAAACTTACGCCCTAAAGGTCTCTACCATTAACTCCGAATCCCTTCCGAATCTATGAATCTCTATGGATTATTGGAAACGTTTCTACGACCTATTTAATTATCGTTATAGCTACGTTATACCAAAAAGTCAGATTTTTCATCAATTATCAGAACTACTACCACTTCCTAGGATCTATGCCACTAAGGTCCTAAACCATCAAATAGACGATTAAATCGACTTTCCTATCGATTCCAGATCTGCTACCAACTCGAGCCGCCTATAGCTTCGCCGGCGCTCGAAACTCGAATTCAAGAAAAAGTGGAGCATTTGCGCAGAGATTTCAACAAGCACCGTACAATCCGAAAAGACAGGAAAACGCCAAATCACACCCGTTTTCCTCTTGTTTTGTCTTCAGGAATTGCCAGCTGCTTGTACTGAACTCTCTGAATTGCCGCTTGCAGCCCCTCGAATTTCACCTGCGGCACCGCCAGCTTTGCACAATCAAGCAGGACAGAAAACAGCCTGATTTACCACTGTTTTTGTCCTCCCAGATTGTCACTTGCTTCACATTCAGTCTCTTTTGCAGATCTCGAACTCAGCTTTCTGCAACCAGCAATTTTTTCAGTCACTTTACACTCTAGGCCTCCGCCATCCAGGCCTCACTCCACTTTTATCGTCGACGCCGCCAGCCTACCTGCCTACCGTCGACATATTTCCATCCGCGAATAGCCTCACCCGACATCGCCGTCGCCGAATACCCTACGAATATCGATATGTTTTTATTTCTGCGAGAGTTCGATATTCTGCACAGGGTAGCCCAGTTGTGATAAGCATTCTTCGGAAACTACAAATTCGACCTACCATTTGCATTTGCACACTCTCAAGGCCTCCGCCACCCAGGCCTACAACACCCTACCTCGTCGACGCCGCCTGCCTACCCGCCTGCCGCCGACGTTCCACCCCATCTGCGAATAGCCTCATCGACGTCCTGGAAGAGTTTTATATAGATTTCGACGGATTTACACCAGAGATCTACGCCAAGGCTAGCCGAGATTCCCTTCGGAAGCTGAAAAGAGCTCTTCAGGGAAGAGGAATCGATATTCCGAACGATGGAAGACCAATCGGAATTCAGCTTATAGAGCCATTTGAGGATGGAGACCAGGCACCACCCCTGCGAGAGCCAATGAAGAGCGACGACAATTACAAATACGAACCGAAAGCATATGATAAATCGTTGCTTATTCCATTCGAACGCTCTTCCGACCCCCCTGTTTCCGAGTCAAAACCTCCCGAAAAGCCTACCACTCTCGACGGCCCTACCACCCTAGGCGACCCGGAATGCTTTCCCTCCCTCTGCCGCAAATCGATGCCCTGCCTCCGGCATAAACTACAGCAAATCAAGGCGAATTGACGTCATTTTTTGTTGTTTTGCCAGAAGTTATCATTCGGCACAGGGTAACCCAGATGTGCAAGCATTCGGCACAGGGTAGCCTAGTTGGAATAAGGATGTTGGATTCGGATAAGGAAGCTGGCTCTAGCTCTACTGGCCGATTACACTGCTGCTGCTCCTTCGCTCCTTTGCTTCTCTCTTCGTGTTTCTCTTTCTTTCAGGTTTAATTCGGACGTTTATGTCATCGACGATTCGGATGATTTATTCGATATATTCTGCATTTGGGCGTACATTCTTTCCCCCCTGTTTTGTTCCCTTGTTGTTTGACTAGCGAGACTTATGCTACAATGGTAGTAGTGAGTGAGGAGGATCTTCTTGTATTGGTTAGTGTTCAGTTCCATCGACAAAGTAAGAACTGCCAGTGTTTGGAATGGCATCGATGGGAATGGTGGTACTGTGCACGGGCCATTTAGTGGCACGTGCATTCGAGTATAACCTCTCTTCGTTCATAGACCTCTTCGCTCTTCAAACATAATATATACAACCAACCGATACGTATGTACGCTATCTCGTATACTTATGAAACTAATAAGTTAAAATAGGGTTATTCGGTTAATTTAATTAATATATTAAATATTTCTAAGCTTATAAAAAGATTATAAAAGGGTAATATTTTAACGCTATTAATTAACTATTATATATAATTTAAAAAGTATATTAACGTTAAAAGTTTTAAAAGAATACGATTTTAATTATATAAAAATTATTAAAATTAATTATAATCGATTTTTAAGATTAAAATATTAAATATATTAAAATTAATCGATTTTCTTAATTAAAGCCTTTAATTAATCGATATAACCTTTTTCGATAATTTAAAATATTTCCCGTTAATCGAATTTATTATTATATAATAATATTTATATTAAAAGTTAAATAATAATTTAATAATATAGAAATATCTTATTTTAATATTTATAAATTAGTTTATATAATTTACTTTTTTATATTCTCGAATTTTAATTAATTCGATTCATAGAAATAAACGTAAAAGGTAATATTAAAAATAATATTCTCTTAATAATAAGTTTAATTTATAAACTCGAATTATAATTAATATTTTTTATTCTTTATAATAATAATATTCTTAGTATTTCTATTTATAATTATAAAAAAAGGAATAATTAGAATTCTTTTATAATATATTAAGAATAAATTAAAAGAAAAATAATATTAATTATTAATACTTTTATTTCGATTAATTATTAAATATAAAGAGAAATTATTTATAAAAAATAATAATAAAAAGAAAATCATTTAAATCTATTAAGTATTCTTATAAGAATGAAAGATTTTAAAATATTCGAAATAAAATAGAAAACTTAGAAAAAAGAATAAAAAAATAAGATTTTAAAAATATAATTTTTAAAAGAAATTTATCGAAAATATAAAAATAAATAAATTATTAAAGTTTAGTTTATTATATAATATTCTTATATTTTCTTTTAATTTTAATAAACTATTTAATAATCTTATAAATTTTAATAATATTCTTTCTTTTATTATAAATATTAATTTACTTTTATATATAAATCTATTATTAATAAATAATCTTTATCTTTATTAAGTTTTAATCTTCTTTTATTTATACCTTTATGTAACGATGCGGGTTTCCTGGCTCAGGAAGTCGGGTCAACGTCGGGTTCGGTAGGCTATAATGGTCAAGAAGTAAAACAAGAGTCGGGTTCGT
>QYAP01000037.1:0-13966 GCA_003988905.1 Hymenotorrendiella dingleyae
ACAGGAGAGGCTATATAGCCTCTCAGGGTGGCACGTGCACGGCGCTGGCGGCTGCACTGCCTGTCAGTGGTCTAAGGGTCCGACGACCACATGACAATTAATAAATAAATTGAAAATAGGTATTTAATTATTAACAATAAATTAGATTCGGGTAGATCTAATATTTCGGAGATTATAACGATTCTATATAATCTATCGGATCTTCGATAAGATTATTCGATTCGAGTTTATAATATTCGAATCTTATAATAAACGGGTATTAAAAGTATTAGTTTAGATAGAGGTTAATTCTTTTACTTAGAAAATTATATTTTTAAGGTTTAATTTAATTATAAGAATACGAGCCTAAGCTTATAACCTATTATTATAAGGTTATACTAAGCTAAGAAGAAGTTATAATATAGAGTTAATGATTATTAAATTGATTAAACTATTAAAACTACGTTATAGGAGAAGCCGTATAAATGTATAAATGGTGAGTATATGATTAAGCATATATACGCTCCGACAAAAATAAGGAATTAAAAGAGAAGATAAAAAACTATCACTCAACTTATCTCTCTAATCTAAATCCCTGTTAAGCCAAGTGATCTAAGTAAGTTAAGATCAAAATAGGAGACCTAGAAATAACATCAAAATCAACTCTCAACTTATCACTTCTACTTCTACTCTTATTTTACCAGGCAACTAAGAACATTAACACTAAAACAGGAGACTCGAAGAGGAGATCAAAACTATCTCTCAACTCATCTCTCTTGTTCTCTATCTCATTATACCAAACCAACCAGTATGATTTATACAAAAACAGGAGGTAAACAGAGAAGACTAAAGTTATCTCTTAACTCATCTTGCTCAACAAGAAGCTTAGTGACTGAGACTAGTCAAGAGATCTAAGATCTAAACAGGAGACTAAAAGAGGAGATCAAAGCTATCTCTCAACTCATCACTTCTACCTATATCTTAATATACTAGACTAGCTAGGAGAATCACAAATATACGAGGTAGAAGAGAATGCATATAAAATCTTTAGGAGTAAAGTTACTGTCCAAAATGTCTACAGTACAATGTATATTTTGCTAGCGATTTGAATCGAATGGGTGCTTGGGCTAAGAGTGATTCTAAAGCCTAAGACTAAAGGTATGGTCTACTGCTACCTTTTTATTGGCTTGCAGGGTATTAACCTTTCGCCAAAATGCAATGCGAATTGATCTATATATCGAGTAAGGTGACCATAGAATAATAATAGTGGGTTGCGCAGAAGTACTCAGCACGAGATGGGTTGTCTGTCGCATATACTATGTACAGGTGTCTACTATTTAGTATCGGCTTTTTGTAGCACCTGTACAGATAGGGTTAGCAATATTGATAGATGTTATGGTCACAAGCAATCACAATCATAATAAGGTGTTTCAAGATCCAACAAGGTTTGTAATTGATTAAGAGATGCATGCCTGGGTCACCATCCCTTGCAAAGGGGAGACACAGAAAGTAGTACGACTACGAAGATAAGCCAGCCAGGGAAAGGTACAGGGAGATGAGCTCCAAAGAAAGCAAGTCCTTCTATAAGTAAAAAGAGTGTCGTAAGAAGTAGAAAGTCCGGTATCGCAAGTGCAAACCGTAGGCGATCTGGTAAATGAAAAAGAAATCCGTGAACCCAAATAGATGAAACCAAAGAAAATTCCACCTGCAGTCAATGGCCGACACGAGCTCAAGCGATAGCATCTAGTGGATTTGGCCTTTGCAGATTCCTAAAATATGTGACAGCGAAGATACTACTGTAATCATACGCGCGGTATTGCTGTGCGCTCCTAACTTCCTAAGGGTATCTGGACCAACTGCAAATCCATTCCATAGAAGCTAACGTCCAGATCATGCATCGACCCGATGAACAATCCTACTTATATTTGGCGAGTTTCTGAATTGTCTTGTTGTTGTGTTGTGTTCCATTGATCTTTCTATTAATTGTGGTAGCCTCCCGGCCGGGATTGGTCTCTGGCGGAGGCCAAAGTGTTGCTTCTTGATGTGCCTTGTCACATTATCTTTACGTAGGAAGGGTGACTTCGGCCCTTGTGGGCCATAATAACAGTTCTGGGATGGGCAATAGTATACCATGTGGCCGGCGCCGATTTTATGCGTTAGCATATGGCGGTCAAGATCTCTTTTCGTGGCGGCTCGAAGCGAACATCCTCTTTCGCGGCAAATGTGCGGCTTTACATGGTAGTCGAGAAGCTTGCTGATTGTCATTAGTATCGGTCGAGGCGAAGATAGAGGTAAAAACTTACTTCAAGGCAGATCTCGAATCTGGAAGCCTTGGACAGTCTTGCCATTTACATTTGAGAGAAGTACAAAAGTTACTCTATTCGGTGGTGCGACCATAAAAACTTGGCAAAGCTGACTCAGCCTGCATACATAGGTGTGCACTGCGTGAGTACCTATGTGTAGCTGGACAAAAGCAGTAACAAACGCAAGGCTCCGAGGAGTTGGGGGCGATCATCGCAGCTGAACTTTCTCCTCACCGAGAGGCGGCGTTTCGAGGCTGCCTAGGAGCGCTCAACGACAAACTACTTATTACCTAGACCAAACCTCGTCCGCCCTCAACTCAAAGTACTTGGCTAGATTAACTTGTGTTCGGATACAAGCTCAAACTGGCTGATGCAGTCCAATTCGTCCAACAGGGTCGGGCGACTCGCTGTCCCAGCCGACACGAACAGCGGCAAACTGCAACAAGGCACCCACGCCATCCGATCCATAAGTCCTTATCATCACTTGGATTTGTTCGACACTGGAAAGAACCATGATGAGCCATTGATTAGCTTCGAGGAAGATGAATCAGATGCTCCATCCCTAGTGGGTAGAAATCCGCCTCACGGCCCTATCTTGCAGCTAGCCTTGCTGAGTTTTGAGTAAACGACGGGAGATACTAATACCGTATTCTCTGCCACAGAATCGTACTCAACCATCACTATCTCCCACCATACCCATCGATTCTTTTGCCGCAGCGAATCAAAAACGTCATGATGCACCGCAAGAGAGCCTACCGAGACAAAAAATTCTTCGAAGCCTTCTAGACGAAGCCCCCGAGCCCTTCTCCTACTCGGACAATATAGAGGAGGGTCTATTCGATTATTATTTAGATCAGGGGGGGGGGGCACAGAACAAACTTTCGGAGAAGGACTTACAATTTCCCGAAACTTGGTCGACTCTCGAATTTGCAGGGAACGAAAGCACATCCGACTACGCAGAGAACGGCACCGAGAATGGAGCGTTGGGAACAGAAAAGCACGAATGTGGCCAGTGCGAAGGGCTGCATTCCGAGTCGTACTACTGCAATCTCTGCGATATGACGTACTGTGCAAGATGCTGGGATAAGGTAGGACCGCACAGAACAGGAAAGATGGGTCCAGGTGGTATCCCCCATGAGAAGACGGATCAAACTATCGCAGACAAGCTCCGCGCGACCTTAGAAGCTTCTCCCAGCGATCTTGACCAAGAACGACTGTTCCGAAATGACGAGAACACTGCGTGGTTTGGTGTTGTTAAGGATGATTTGGATGATTCAATTTTCTATGATTACGGTCGATACGCGGATATCATGGCTGATATTTCGAGAGCGTCTGGATCGCACCAGGGGTATAATAGTCGCTTTCCCAGTCTGGTATGTTTTGTTGGAGAAACGGGTAAGACACAGCCTCAAAACATTAAGGATGTCATTGTCTCGCTAATTTGCGATTTAGGCGCCGGCAAAAGCACCTTAGTAAAGATCCTAATTGAGGTAATGTACTCCGCTACTCCAGTTTATCATATCTCCTCTCGATAATCGTGCCTTATTGTCTGAAAATAACAAGCCTTCCACGCTACATCAGTTCATTTAGCTCTGAACTGTGAAGCGGAAGGATTCCCTTGCAACTTGAAAGGCATTTTCTGACGCTTTAATCTCTCCCGGAAATTATAACGCCGTTGATATTTTTTAATTTAGCTATACTGTGACTGACTGAACTTTCAGCTAAGCGCCGGCAATAACCGACATCAAACGCCCGTGGTTGGCTCAATTAAGCACCAAGATGTACCTACCAGTGGCGATGTTCATCTCTATGCCGACCCGAAAACCTATCTAACAGAAAGTCCCATTCTATATGCAGATTGCGAGGGCTTGGCAGGGGGTGAGCGAATACCCAAAGGGGCTAGATCGAATATTTTGAAGCGTATGGCTGGTGGTTCTCTTGAACGTTCAAAGACAACGAGGTCTTTTGAGAAAAATCGCCGAAATCTTCGCCTGTCGGAGCGCGAAATTACCTGGGCCAAAACTTCCGAGACCCAAACAAGAGAATTTGCTGTCACACAGCTATATCCTCGACTCCTTTACACCTTCTCAGACGTAGTTGTCTTTGTGCTTAAAAATCCCAGGTCAGCATTTCTTCCTTCGCCCGTTTCTTCGCAGCATTCACATAATACAATCAGATTTGCTAATGCTACCCTCTGGAGTTAAATAGGGTGATCGAGAATGTCATCGAAAGACTAATTATTTGGGCAGCCGCTGCCTTAGAGATGTCGTCAAATCAGCCAGTACTTCCACATGCTATCATCGCACTTAATGCATCCGAGTATACTATAGATGCTGACCAATGGGATGTCAGTTTTGCGACTGATTGGCTTATGAGTGCTGTTAGGGGAAGCGTCACACGCAACGTGACATTCAGGAAGCATGCTCAGATATGGAGAGACAGGGGAAAGCAAATTGACTCCGTCGAGGATCTGCTTCTTTCCTACTATTCTAGCATTCGGGTTGTACGAATTCCCGCAGTTGGACGACCGGAGCTGATCAAGGACCAAATGGAGAAGCTTTACTTGGAGCTTTCCACCTCTACTGAGGCGTCCAAAAAGTCCAAGCGAGACCTACGGATGCTGCTTGATGGCGATGAACTCCAAACATACCTTCATTTTGCGTTCGATCATTTTTCTAGCAGCCTTGATAGTGCGTTCGACTTCGTGCAGGCTTCATTCATATACAATCCCATTCCATCCGATTTCCCCGGTAATATACTAAAGCTTGCGGTCAACATGATGGAACTGTGGCAGGATGCACTAGATGGAGAGAGCATATTTAGGGAGCTTAGTTACATGGTGGCATCCTGTATCATGCTTGATTCTGCTCGAAACAAAACCCGAGGTTTTTATATGCCATACCCTATGTAGCTTCCATAATTGGCTAATTCTGCGTTAACACAGGTTCCGCTGAGCTCATTTTCCCCGAGTACGTAGATCATTGTGACAACGCCTTGGAAGACTTTTGCGATCGATACTGGCCTTGCGAGTTCGTCCAGAAAAGCCAAACAAAACGAGGAAAGATGGTAGGCGGTCGTTGTGTGAATGTTCGCAGTGGACACGGCTCCAAAGGCCACCAATTCAAGAATGGAAAAATCTCGGCCATCGGGTCATACGAAGCCAAATTTTCTGTCAACTCATTTCAAGAAGAATTCCGGAATTATGTATTCGCTTATCTCAAACAATTACTGGACCAATTGAGAACAACCAACCGGGGCCCCCAAACAGAAGACCAAGTTGCTGCACAAATCCACAGAGACGTTGTCCTCAGGCCCTTTTATTTACACGTTACTAGAGGTCAAACACAAAGCCTGGTCAGCCATTCAACATGTTTCTCGTGCTTGACAGGCTCACCAGAGCACTCTCTTCCTTGCGGTCATGTGCTCTGCACCCCTTGCCTTCACGCTTATGGGCATTTTTTGGAAAGAGACGTGGTCGAGATTACTAATTGTCCGCTTCATTGTGGTGACGCATTTCAGTGCACCGTTGCTCTGAAGCCTAGGAGCGCCGGCGTGCGAGTGCTGACTTTAGACGGGTAAATTACCCTCACATACCTAGGTGGACAGTTGTAGAAATACTAATTTTCTGCAGTGGTGGGGTTCGAGGAATCGTAGAACTAGAAATATTACGACTCATCGAATGTGCTTTGGGAGGGCGCATACACATCCGACACTTTTTCGATCTCATTGTAGGAACAAGGTGCCCCCCCCTTCTTTCCTCTATCTCCAAAAAAAATTACACTTTCGTGGTTGTTCAATTTCATTCATTGAAGAATGATGACAGGGCCTCGGTACAATGTCAATTAGTGGCCATTTATGTGACAAAGGCTATCTGAGCATATCCAATATTCCCTATGAAAAGGTTTCATAAACACAGCTTCTGCTGATTTTCATTCACTTTGTAACTTTCTTTTGGAGGACGCTCGCTGTAAGAGAAAGTGTTCTTCGGAAATATATTAACGAGTCTGCAGTACAGGTGGCGTGATTGCACTCGGGCTTGCTACCAAGAACTGGACAGTTGAGGCTTGTATTCATCATTTCGGTGAACTCTGCCATGCAGCATTTGCCCGCCGCGCAGGTATGAATATACCGGGAATCGGCATGTTCATTGAGAATTATCACCAGAGCAAATACGAGACAGTACCTCTTGAGAATGCTCTAAAGAAAGCGTTTTCGGAAGACGAATATCTCTTCGGTGGCCCTCGTGTTACAACCCACAACACAAAAGTTGCCGTGACGGCAACCAGTGCTGGCAGTGTTTCTGTATTGGCCAATTACAACAGAAGCTGTAATGATAAACGTATGTTCCCCGAAGTTTGTCGGTTCTATAGAAACTTAAGGCTAATTTTCAGTGCCCTACACCTTTCAGCGACCTGAAAAGTTGCCCTCGGAGTTGAAAATATGGGAAGCGTGAGTGTTATCTTTCTACTAGCAATGTGCTTAGAAACTATTTGCGAGTCAAGTGGCGATGGTACAGTAGACGGGAAGTTTTGCATATTCCACATTTGCTAGAATGCAGTTGAAGTGGGTGGTGATAGGATTTCGACAGCAGTATTCATTTACTTCATCGTCGTAGCCTCCATCTCCCAATTCGTTCGACTGCCTAGTTGTGGAGCAGCAGGATGCCACAATTATGGGATTTTATACCAAGTCTGGGACAAGCACTCACCAGTACTCAGGGCCGTGAGTTGGAAGCAGCTTGCAAAAAAAGCTTTCAAATCCCTAGGTCGATGTTGTGTTCATTTAACAAAGCAAATTTTGCGGTTTTAAAGTCGAAATTCCTTCTCGCTAACGACTTGTAGGGCCCGAGCGACCTCAGCAGCACCACGAATATTCAAACCATTTTCTCACGTGCCTTCCAAACAAACTTACATCGACGGAGCTATCTATCATAATAATCCTATAGTAGTTGCAGATTTAGAGCGGAAGCTTCTGTGGCCACAAGATGGTGCCAACTTTCCGGATCTGGTCCTTTCAATTGGCACGATGTTCAATCCAACTCCTAGGAAACGGCTTAGTGAGAAGTCGTCTGTCATTAACCTTGGTTTGCTACGCCATGCTAAATCTCTTGCAAATATTGCCCTGGACCATATACAATCAAGCCTAGATTCCGAAAAAACCTGGTCAGATTACAAACTACAACTCCGCCTTCCAGATGCTTTCAAAGATCGTTACCAGCGCATCAACCCTGCCATTAATACTGATGTACCAGAGCCCGATGATGTCCATAGCATGAAGCGATTACAGAATTACATTAGGCAGGAGTTGGCTACCGATATAGGGATCTTGAACGCTGCGCATCGTTTGATCGCCACGTGTTTCTACTTCGAAAGTAAAGGCCCGATTGATCCTTTGCCAGATGGATGTTTTCAGTGTATTGGTAAGTGTCAGGAAGAACATAATTGGGGATATGTACTAATCACTCACCCCAGGAATTATTCGTTGCCGCCTCCCGAGAAGCGTGCTAAGCGAGCTCGGCCATTTCCTTGGGCTTGCTCATGAACGCTCTTCTGGTCCTTATTTCATAATTCGTGAACAAAAACACCCTCATGAGGCACACCAGGTCCTCATCACTAACGATGTACTAACGGATTTGTTGTTCAAACGCCGATGGCACATGGATATGATAAGGATTAAGATTTCGCACTCCTTGGCATTAACTGAAATCGTGCTTTGTACCAAGAAGAATGAGGAGTTCCCTACCAGTGGGTTTCCCCGTTCCCTCATAGGGGATTCTGAATCCAGTAAGTCTCTCTAGCATGAATTATCGCGCGAACCAACTAGCTATTAAAAAGTTTGATAGGCATTCGCCAAGCATTACCCTCTGCCAATCAACGCTGGCGAAATCGCACTCCAAGCCAACAAAAGAAGCGGAAGAAGTGGACTCAGCCCTCGGAAGCAGCCTCATCTCAACATGCACTGGTTCGTATCAAATCGCTATCCAGCTATTCACAACCGGACTTTTTAGTTGGCGACTCTACACCTGAAGATCTCCGCGATGTGAGAGATAGACTTGGACATGCCCTTGCACCACCTGGAATTCCGGAGATGGAAGACACCCAATTAGCAGAACTTGCGGCAGATACGGCCATCACCTATATACGACCACCAAGTCAATCTTAGTTAGGATCCGGGACCCCCCCTAAATCCTCGCAAGCTTGATCTTGATGAGCAGAGCACTCACGAGAATTCTAATGCCCATCTCAAGACGAGTGCAGACATGAGAGATGATACCAGCGACGGATAGTCTGGAGACGAACGGCTAGTTTACTGTATACAATCAACACCATCTTTGAGCGCATCCTTAAGTGTTGCCATTCGGGCGTTCACCACAAGTGCGATCCTTGCAATTGAGGCACGTTCAAACCCGGGCGTCGGCGCGTCGCCGGCAGGCATTTTCTATTGTCCTTCGAAATCCTCGGTTCTTTGGATCCCCCAAGATCTTTCAATTCGAAGAGCCATCCGTCGTAGCATCGTTATCGATTCGGTTCATCAATCTTCCCCCTGTCCCCTGTCCCCTTTCCCCCTTAACGGAGCGAAAGCGGGCCCGCACACCCTAAGCGAAACTCAAATTTCCACTCACCCTCCACGACAGCGACCGATTTTCATTCCTCGACGCACTTGAGAACGAAAATATTTCAATCAAAATTTATTACAAATTTGTAAATAGCCCGTTTCAAATCAACTCCTTCAACCTTGATCTCATCGTTGTGCCAGTCAGTCAATGGGGTTATTTCACACCAAACCAGGGCCTCAAATTAATGGCCAACCAAGTTTCATGAATCATCTCTGGGAATCGCGTGTTTAGAAAACAACGTTCGCATTCTACTTCTGAAGAAATTTTTACTTCTCTCTAAACTAGCAAGGCAACTCACAGAGAAAGCCTCTCCCACTTACAGCGAGATGAAACTCAACGCATCCACTCGGCCACCCATTTCCTCACCTGCTTCCCTGCAACCCAGTCTCGACAATCACCACTTCGGTACCTCAACCAATAGGTCATAGGTCTCACCAGCCTTGATGTCATCAACCCTCGCCCCCTTCAAAACAACCCCACTCCCCTTCAACTTAACCACCGTCTCCTGCACATTCGCTCTCTTCACATCCAACAAGAAAGTCGCCCCACGAAATGTTCTCTTCACCTTAATCCCCTCCCATCCCTTGGGCAACTGCGGCAGAATCCTCACTCCCTCCTTATCCCCCTTAAACCCGCACAGACCCTCGCTAAACACGCGATAGACCCACGGCATGGTACCGGTATTGAAAAGTTGACTGGAACGGCCAGCGGTACGTGGGTATTCATGGTATGCACCGCGGTAGTAGTTCGGAATATACACTGGAAGCTGGCCACGTTGAACATAGTCTTCCTCGCTAGGACCGGGGAGCATCTGGCGGAGGAATTTGTAGGCGCGATCGGACTCGCCGATGGTGTAGAGAGTATAGATGTAGAAGATGGCCGCGTGGTTATAGACCGAGCCGTTTTCGCCAGAACCTGGATACTTCTGGGTGACGCGACCGACATCTTCGCGCATTTTGCTGAAAGGAGGTGCGAACATGGCAAGACCATAGGGAGTGCTGAGTTGCGATTCGACTTGGGGGAGAATTCTGGCACGCTGTTCGAGACTTGCTGCACCACCTAGAATTGACCATGCTTGTGGGTTAAGCCAGATGCGACCTTCGTCGTCCTTTTTCGTTCCAAACACCACATTATCATCCGTGATACCACGAGCAAACCAGTCTCCGTCCCACAGATGCTTCTTTGCTGATTCGTTTACTTCTTTCGCGCAGCTCCGGTAGTGTGTGGCGAGTTTATCTTCACCCTGTTGTTCACACATAGTAGCCCACAGGTTGAGTGCATAACCGGTAGCTACAGTGAGCCAGCCTGAGACACCTTTACCCTTGTATCCTACCATGTTCATTGGGTCACACCAATCACCTTGCGCGATGTAGCTTAGGCCTCGTTCGTCACGCTCATGGAGGAGCCAGTCCATAGCACGGCTAAAGCGCTCAAAAACTGTAGATTCGAATCCGTCTTGATTGCTACGACTGCTGCGTACTTTCTCACGGAGAAGTCCATAATCGCCCGTTTCAGCTAGATAGACGTCCAGTGCTACCGGCAGCCATATGCACTAGAGAATTGAGCAAATTAGCAATGCTCCGTTCAGTTTACGGTCGGCAAACTTCTCAGTAAACCCGGATTAAACTCTTCGAAAGCCAGCCGAGTTATGTGGCAAAGAGTGATGTGAAAATTAGAATCTGGTCGTACTAACATGGTCTGTATGTGGAACTTGGTTGATGTACTTCAATTCAGCACCATCGGCAAGTAAAATCCCATCTGGCATCGCACCACTTGCTTCTTGCTGCGAAATTGCCGTAATGATCGCCTTTCGAGCCACCTCCGGCTTAATAAAGCTCATTCCCATGTTGTCCTGGAGGTAATTGCGAGTTTGTGGATCTGTAGTCAATCGGTTCACGTCTCCATGATAGTATACCTGGCGTGGTAGCCAATTATTGACAAAGTTGTCTAGATCCTTGTCTGGAGTTTCGATTTGTAAACAACCCCGGCCTTGCTTGATATAGGTTGCATAATCGGCGGCTGCACGATCGAAAAGTGTCTTGCTCAGGTACTTCTTACGCACAGCTATGATTTCCGCATCATCTAGAGCCGGGCCAAATATAAATCGGTATTCGCGTTGTCCATTTGCTTCTAGGCTTACACGGTACTGTACAGCAGCCACTGGAGTTTCGTATCTTGCATCGCCACCTAGTAGATTAGGCTCGAGCAGCGCCGACGGGGCGTGCAAACCACCTTCGCCCTCAAAAGTCTGCTGCTGACATTCCCATGAGTTTGGTGGTGTTTCGCAGACAAAATAAGTTTTGTCTTTCAAGAGTTTGTTCTTGAAGTAGTCCTCAGCTTTCTGGTACGGTGTAATGCTGCTGGCGACCACTCCGCCAAGGTCTTTGCGGTATTCTGCTGATTGATTCATCCATGACATATTGCCAATCGGAAAATACGGAGATATGGAAATGTTTCGTGGACGACCAGAAATATTGCTGACTTTAATGGTCCATAGCTCTGCCACATCGTGCGTGGGTAAGCTTATGGTCATATGAACACGAATGCCCAGATGCTCCACGGTCCATTCAATGTTGCTCTTGCCCACCGAGAAAACAAAACGGTCAAGTGAAGCTCGTACTGGTTCGTAAGGTGCTGAGAATAATTGGCCTGTTTCTTCATCCTTGACGTAGACAAAGCGACCTGGATGGTGTGCGTACTACTCGAAATCCAAGAGTCAGCAACTTCGGAGATACCAAGAAAAAATATCAGTCTGCTATAGGGTGAAATAACGAACGTAACTTTGCTCTGGCTGCATGAAGGTCTTGGCTTCGAGATTGGGAGCATGGGAGTATTTGGCCGGCTCTGGTTGCATGAATTGAGCTGTAGCGTAACCACGACAGGTGATTTGTATCATCATCTTTTGGTTCCACAGAAAACCGCCTGCCTTCGGCATTGCAGTAGGGCTGGTCAGCTCATAGCGTTCGCCGCTGTTGGTGGGACCTAGCATGGTTGCAGATTTGAAGTGTTCACCCATCGCTTTTTGCTTAGCTAATTGGATTGACTTTTCATAAAAAATATTGGCAATTGAGGTACACAAATGAATCGGAGTACCATGGTTTATGTAGTGAGAAGAATTGATCAACGGTGAAGTACTACGCCTGCAGTGGCTAAATGGAACGCGGGTGAGATCTCTTTTTAGCCGGCCAATGACGCGAGTTTGAGCAAACCAAATTGAAGGAAGTCACGACTGCAAAGATGAACTCTTGGCGTTCATCTCGAAAGTGATACTTTTATTTATCCGCCACATGACGTGAAAATAGCTGCACACAGTTGAAATTGTAGTTGACGTCGCAGAGAACATTGGCAATACTGTAGAACTCGACATCTAATGCTTCAACCATTTAGGTGGGTAAAATTGAGCGTAGTTAAAAGCACCACGACCTTGAAATTCAAAGTTGTCCTGTGAATGATCAGCCATGGTAATTGATGCCGCATTAACATCCTAGGTAGTTGGTATTTAACCCCAGTTGCTAGTCGCGAAGTCTTTGCGCTATTGAAATCCGCCAAGGAAGGAGCATTTCCCTATTTGACTTAATCTCCAGGACCACTATCTACAACTTGGTCACCAATAAAACCACCTGGTTAACAAATCTAATTTGCCCCAGCGTTGTGCGGCGTCTAAATCTGAAGACAATCCTACCCGCCTGGCTGTACGCATTGGTGCGATAATCTTCCCACAATGGAATTGTCCAAGAACAGTATTCAGTAGCTTTGGAGTGCTACTTTTCTATAAGTTAATTGATCCGAAGCGAAGCTTCGATCAACTCCGGATTTCTGGGACCCTACCATAGAAAATTTACAGATTTAGCGGCCTCTGATTAGCTGAAAAAAAGTAATGTCACGTAACACCACCCCAACTTCTTTGTAAGCCATAGCGAACCCGCCACTCCTACAATGCGCACCGCACCGATAATTAAATAAACTTACATATATACGATACTTAATTAAAGCTATTATAATCAATTTAAATCATCAAAATCGGCCTATTATTCGTGATTATATAGGGTATAGAAATTAAATCGAAGTTATATTATATCGGTAAAAGTTCGAGCCACTTATTAAATATTAAGGTTAAGCTTTAAAGAATCGTATCCGATATTTAATAGTATATATTTTTTCCCTTTTAGAATTTAAAGTTATACGCATTTCTTATTCCTTATTTATTTCTTATATATTCTATTTACTCTATTATTATTTAAATATTATTAAAAGATTCTTTTAAAGGCGGAAATATAAGAATTAGCTTTTAATAAAGATTTTAAAGATTTCTTTTAAAATAAAATAAATAAATAAAAAACTAAATTTCTATAAAGTATCCTTTAATAATTATATTATAAAATATAAGGTTTTTTGTTTTTATTTCTTAGAAAATCTTTATTTTATTATAAAAATAGAATCTTTGTATATATAATTCCCTTAAAAGCTTTTATTTATATAAAAAATGAATAAATTAAAAAAGTTTATAAGGCTTATAAGGATTTAAATAATAAGAATGAAAAGTATATACTTATTTAGATTTAGATTAAGAATAATTAGAAATAGTTTTATTTTTTAAATATAATAAAATATAAGAGTTTAAAGGTTAACCCTTATATATATATTAATTTAATTAATAAGAATTTTATTTCTTTTAATTCGTAAAGGCTCCCTTAAAATTATTAATTATTTATTAATAATTTTTCTTTAAGGGATTTAGATTAAGATTAATACTTAAAATTCTTATTAAATTTAAATTTATAATAAGCTTTAAAAGTATTAATAATAAAATCTAATCCTTATAATAATAATAAATAAATTATAAAATCATATTTATATTTTTACCCCGCTTCGCCTTATTATATTAATTAATTTAAAAATAAGAATTCCTTTTTTTAAACGTTTTTTAAGATTTTTAAATAGATTAAAATCCGGACTTTTATTAAAAGCGTAACGATGCGGGTTTCCTGGCTCAGGAAGTCGGGTCAACGTCGGGTTCGGTAGGCTATAATGGTCAAGAAGTAAAACAAGAGTCGGGTTCGTTCGGTTC
>QYAP01000037.1:14084-169951 GCA_003988905.1 Hymenotorrendiella dingleyae
CTCACAATTGGTTATATCAGATGGGTTCTCCTGTCAGCGCAGCGGCTGTCTGAGCCTATGGTCCCAAATGTCACCTGACGATTCCGTAATCGTAACAAAAAGAAAGATATAAATAAAAGATATAAATAATAGTAGAATAACCTTAAAATATCTTTACTTTTTTTACTTCTCTTTTTAAATTATTTCTTTTCTCTTTAATATATTATCCTTTTATCGAAATAAGAGGATATATTATCTTTTAAAACTTTTTAGATTTATATATAAATCTAATATTTCTTATAAGCCATTTTTTATGCTTATCCGTTCTAATCACATATTAATTCCGTCTTTTACCTCTGTTTAGGTGGGAATAGTTTTATTCCCGCCCCCAAAGCCCCTACTTTTAGTATCTACGCTGAGAATAACCTTATTCTCGCCCCTTTCTTCCCTCCTCCCCTCCCTTTTTGCAATTATAATACGCCAGAGATCGCAATTCCGAACTGGGAATAGCTTCGCCTACGTACTCCGACGCGCCATATAGCCTATATCGGCTAGTTATCGTAAGAAAAAAGTTTAATCGTTAATAGGTTATGGATTCGATCAGATACAACTCAATGATCAATACTTCGTACAATTTTTCATAATGAAGATTTGTGGCTGTGCAATACAACAATTTCATATACGAGTACGAGTACGAACACGAACAAATATAAGCCACAAAAATTTCCGATGATCTTAACCTCAACATCAAAAGCTTCATTTAACTTGCCATGACTTCCACGATTCGGTTTTTCAAATACAAACCAATTTTTGATGAAGACGGGATACGGCTCACCATCGTACATCCAGCCGCCAATCTCTCGACCCAGCTAGAATGCTCCGTTGTACACACCACGCTCTCCAAATGCGAACACGACTGTACTGAGCAGTACACTGCACTGTCCTACGTTTGGGGAGACGCCAGTAACAGGGTTGATATCATAATCGATGGCTCCTCATTTGAAATCACGGCGTCATTGAATTCTGCCCTTCGCCGCTTGAGGCATCCTCATCGACAGCAATGTGTATGGGCGGATGGCATATGCATAAATCAAAACGATATGCTGGAGAGAAGCAAGCAAGTCCAGCATATGGGTCGTGTGTATTCGAACGCTTATTGTACTATCATCGACTTGGGCGAAGAGTCCGACAACTCTGCGCTTGCATTTGATGAGCTGAAAAAGGGAGAAGACGTTCTTCTGATTTCGGTCGCCGGCGATAACGGCCAGGAAAGCGACGAACCCGAAAATTCCATAATCGAGTGTCATGAAACAGGGAGCAGTTTATGTGCCAAGGAGGGTGAACTCACCGCAAAGCAATAGAGATTGTTACAGTTAGAGGCAGCAATGACAAAGATTATTGAACGCCCATGGTTCTCTCGGGTCTGGGTCCTACAGGAGTTTGTTCTTTCCGCAATTCCCTGGATCCAAATCGGTACACGTCGGGCTAAATGGGATGATTTTATTCGATGTGTACTGACTCAAGAATCTGAGCGTCTCAGACTATACAAGTATACTGTGCGGAATTACAAATTGCTCAATCAAATGCAGAAACTCAGAACGGCTCGCTATCATCATCTTCGGCGAAAAGAGCCAGACCACGATTCGTATTATATCGAGAAGCCCGGTTTACAGTCTTTCGAAAGGGAGAACCTCCTACTACGCAACATCGTTGCGTCGCGTAGATCCTTGGGAGCAACGGATCCTCGAGACCTCATTTTTGGTCACGTGGGTCTAGCAATGCAAAATACACCACCATTATTTGAGGTAGACTACACAAAACCATACGCACGCGTCTACGCCGATTTCGCACGTTACGAGATTATCCGATGTCAAAATTATGAAATTTTCACTTTCATTGACTTTACTACTACCGATCCTGTACGTACTCTTGATTTGCCATCTTGGGCGCCTGACTGGAGGGTAATGAAAGAGTACGATCATGGCGCTTTTGGGGACATCTATCCATGGGAACAAGGAATTGACCGATGGGAGCTGCGGAACCAAATCAACTCTCTCGACCATGTTAAAATCATACACATCGATGATCCAACGATACTTGTCTGTAGAGGGTCTTCTATAGGCACCGTGAAACTTGTTGGAAACATCTTGGAGGATCGAAATAACCGCCATGACCCGCCAGAAGACATTATATACACAAGCGAGGATCTCACGAAATATATAAGTGATATAAAATCGAGGGAGAACATGGCACACGGACTAATTGCATACTGGGAAAAGATCTCGGGGCTGCCGCTGATGTCCAATGACGGCGACTCGGATGAAGATTTGTACAACAAAGACTTCTTTGCCCATCTGCTTGACGAGATGTCTCCTGGGGAGGGCAGGATGTCCTACTGGAGCGATGGTTCCAAGAGGTTCGAATTCGAACGCAGCCCATTCCGGATGCTGCATTATACAATTACCAATCCCTATTATGAGCCTGAACGCGGCTTTCGTGGAAAGCGTTTTTGTTTTCTTACTCCATCGGCTCCTACGTCTCAAAGGCAATTCATAGCTCATTTGCCAGCAAATGTGAGAGTAGGAGATGTCGCGTGTCAATTTTATGAAGGCCCAGTCGCTATGGAATCGGGATATTTTCTTGTGCTTCGACCTGTCTCTGTAAGAAAAGATAACTTTGTTGAAGTAGAGGCCCAAATTTCCACACAAGTTCAAAGTAAGGTCGCTCAGAACCTCGAAGACTCACACTACACACTGGTTGGCTTTGGCAAATTGAAATTGTACGAAATCCCGGATGGAATTGATCGGGGGGGTCCTCATGTGTTTTCTCAGTCAGATGCGGAAAAGTGGGAGCGTTTATACCCTCATAGCGCTGAGAGAAAAGACAAGCCTGTCGAACTTGAAGAGCCTGAAATATTCATAATCCACTAAGGCTCTGTTCGATCACAAATAGTGTCGTATTGTGGTGCTCTATTAGGAGGTAATCTGAGTAAAATTGTATTCCAGCTAAGCCAGATTTCGATGCCTATTTTGGATTTACCTCTAACTTGCATTCTTCATTACAGTAGTTACTCATTGAAGCTTACCTTCTTTTAACTTTAACTTTTAAAAGGGGGAAAGAACCAATAAAAAAGTACATCTATTTACCAAGATCCAAATACAAGGCCTCTAATTAATCGAAAAAACTCACAATCAAATAATTACGACGTAAACTAACAAATTAAATAATAGTGGGGCACAAATAGACCTCGATTATATAATCTAACCCCAGCAACACCTCACTACCCACCTCGCCCCTAGTGACGGGGCTCCTAGAGGTCTCCCCTAGAATAAAAGAATCCAAGATTCACCGGGGGGTAAGGGTTTTCTGGGATAAGTCAGAAGAGGGTTAAAATCTTGCTTTCTGCTATGTAGGAAGCCTTCCTGAGAAACGAGGTTCCCCCTTTCTGGCTCCCAGAAACACCTCGTACTTATGATCCTTCTCCCGAGCTAAATAACGACAAGTAGGGTCAGACCTACTCAGTCGCATTTTAAAGTGTTCCAATGCTTTCGTAGTGTACTCTTGACTCTCTATGATAATGCGCCACCATTTGTGAACGAATAGAGCCTTACAAGATAGCACTCAAACAAAAGCAAAAATCTAATCAAAATTTTACAAATTGATGTTCGGCCACATTATACTTCACTTCTTTCTAAATCTCGTTTCCTTCCACGTTTTTCAAGTAAAATTCAACAGTAATTACAAGCAAACATGCACCACCACCTCACTTACTCTCTTTAACAACATCCTCCAAAACCTTCACATAATCCCCCACCTCCTTCGCCCCCGTAATCGTAAAATCCCTCCTCCTCCCCTCAAAAACCACATGCGGCACACTATCCACCCCATCAGCAACCTGCTCCCTAATCAACGCCCTAAGCTCCGCCAAGCCCTCCCTCTCATCCTCAATCACATCCGTGGCCTCCTTCTCCCCAATCCCAACTTCCGTGCACGCAGCAATCAGCGTCTCGCGACTCGACGGATGTCTCTCCTCTTCAAAGTACTGTCGATAGAGAGAAAGTACGAGTTTGTCGGCAACCAGAGGTCCTTTGGATTCTTGAAAGTGCTGGATTATGCGGTGCGCTGGGAGAGTGTTGGCTACCACGCCGCCGAATTTGTAGGATATGCCGGCTGAGTCGCCGTAGGCTGTCATTAGTATGATGTGCATTTTCATTGTTTCGTCGGAGTTGTTGAATTTGGATTTTTTGTACCATTCGTATTTGTCTTCGCCTTCTTGGGAGGCGGAGGGGTAGAGTTGGTAGGGGAGGTATTTTATGGTGAAGTTTACTTTGGTTGAGGCGTCGGTGGTGCGGACGATGCGGAGGGCTAAGGAGCGTTAGTTCTTGGTATGATCCTTTCATCATTGCCATCAACGGATACGGTACTCGAAATTCCTCGCTTAGGGACATTTTGGCCACGCGAGCCAGAAGGGGGTCGGTCACGTGACGGACGCTGTCTCCTTCGAGGTCGGAGTCTCTCGCCGCCCTCTGGAATGCGGGAAAATAAAAAGACCAACCTTCATCAAGTCTACCAAAAATAGCACATACATCAGCCATCTAATTATCGCTCGCACCGAAAGCATCCTCACCTCTTCTTGGCCAAATATGTCCTGGAAAGTTGTCAGTTTGATCGGATTTCGAAAGCATACAATGCATTCCTGAGCGGGGCTTACTTACCACGGGCAAATTGTGTCCAAGGTGAAGTTTATTGTCGATTCGTACATGGTTGCGGGTTTCGTCGTGTGATGGCAGGATGGCAGGACGGCGCTCTGGCTCAATAGGAGAGGCTCGCTTGCTTCGCAATAGTTCTTCTTCAACTTGATAGTTCGATGCAAATTATTTGAGCTTTTGGAGTTCTATCGCAGTTGTCATTGTTGAAAGACATGGCAATAATCGCAGCACACCCCCGCAGTTACCCCGCTAGCGAATTTCAGGGGTCGGCATTCCAGCCCCCAGCCACGCGCGTGCACGTGCCAACCACCGAGCCGAACACGGTAACTCTACACGGCAACACAGTCATCAAGAACTTCAATTCAAGTTTTTCATCGAACGCAGCACAGAGCAGACCTCAGCGGCGATGAGATCGAGATCGAGATCGAGAACGGTAACTGACGTCCGATCGAGGACCAGCGTCACAAATACGAAAATTTTGTTGCCGACGTACTCGAGTACGGCGCTCCATCGGTCATCGCAATTGCCTTACTCCGTGGCCAACGACCTGGCCTGACTTGTCGAAATTTCCTACTTGAAAATATTGAGGTCAGAGTTGTCAAAATGATAGCAACCTGCAAGCTTAGAATGGAGAATGGCAAAAATTGCGAAAGTCTGCGCGCGGATTTCACTCTGCATTCCTGAGGTTGGCGGGCAGCTCAGGGGAAGCGAGAATCCCAAGTGCTATTCTCGCGAACCTGCCATGTGTTAATCCTTCTGCATTTGGATACTAATGGAAGCAAAAAGCCAAGAGCCGCAACTTCCTCAGTGTCTATTTTCGTCCCTTCCATCGATGCTTCTTTTCTTCTGCTCTTCGCCGATCAGCTCCTTCCTTCACAGTTTTCAATTACTTCGCTTATTCCGAAAGCAGGTGCGATGTTGATTCAGACGCTCGCATCATGTCGCCGCCGACGTCTGTAAGTTTTTTACATTCGTTCTTTCCTGTACCCAAAGTTTTTTGGAACTACAAGACACCAATCTCGCTGCTTGCGTCCTCTCTCCTCTAACAATCCACACTGTCGTTTCTGGTCCAATTGCTTGCTCATATAACTTGCTTTTGCTCCCCATCATCAACTTTTGACTCTTTGGAAACTCTTTGGTAATACATTCGTTCGACTGCCACTCAAAAGAAATCAATTGAACAACCTTCAACATGAAGTACTCTGCAATCCTCATCGTGGCTTCGGCTGCTGTTGCCAGCGCTCAGATCCAATAGTAAGTCCCCCAATTCTCCTCCAATCTTCCTAGTCGTTGTACTCATACCGGCACAGCACTGCTGGCGGCGCCTGGGCTTGTCCTGCCGATAATCCAAACGGAAACTTCTGTGTTGGAGATTCGGGCAATACAAACATCATCATGCGGTGTATGCAGGGGAGTCCTCTGGCTGGCAACTGCAATGATAACATGGCTGGTTATTTCCCACAGGGAGTCAACTTTGCTCCATGCATTCAGTCAAGTCCAACAGCTGGTGACGCTGCTTGCTCCAAGAAGTACCTCGTCATGCACACGTTCTTGGATTACTTGCTAACGATGGCACAGCTGTATCATTCATGGTGCTCAGGGAGAAACCACAGTTCCTGGCTGTACGCCAATTCCAAATCCTTCCTCGAGCGCTCCATCAGCATCTGCAGGACCTATCCTCCCGCCCAAGCCCGTACCTTCGTCTTCTGAATCCAAATCATCAGCATCTATTTCAACTTCTCCAGTCTCCTCGGCTTCTCAATCAGTCTCTTCGGTAACTGGTTTAGTCTCTTCGACCACAAGTTCTATTTCATCGGTATCTAGTTCAGTGTCTTCGGTCACAGGTTCGATTTCATCAACAACTAGTCCAGTCTCTTCGATCACGACTTCAAATTCATCTACAACTAGCTTGAGCTCTAGCCTTGCCCCACAGAACTCAACTTTGATCTCGACTCAGACAAAAATCTCAACTTCAACAGTTACCAGGTATGTTATTCACCGATGCTTTCAAGTATTTTGAAGCTAATCAAAAGTCACAGCACCTCCACTGGATCTTTTGGACCTATTATACCTACTTTGGGTCCAATCAAGAATGGAACTAATGGAACCAATGGGAATAATGGTAACAACGGGAACAATGGAAACAATGGAAACAATGGGAATAATGGTAACAACGGCAACAATGGAAACAACGGAAACAACGGAAACAACGGAAACAACGGAGGCAACGGCGCAAATGGTGCTGGCGGCAATGGTGCAAATGGCAATGGCGGCGGCGGCGGCGGCAACGGCGCGGGTGGAAATGGCGCGGGCGGTAATGGTGCCGGCGGCAACGGTGCGGGTGGTAATGGTGTAGGCGGTAATGGTGTAGGTGGAACTGGAACAGGTGGTAGTGGAACAGGTGGTGCTGGCACCGGCGGAAATGCAGCAGGTGGAAACGGAGCCAATGGAGGAAACAGCAAACCTCCTAGTCCAACGACAACACCTATCGAATTCACTGGCAACTCTGTAGCCAACACTGCCGGTCTTGCCCTCCTTGGTGTTGGGTTCTTCGCTGCTTGCTTCCTATGAGCTTCGAATCTCAGCTCAACCGAACCTATCACACATTTCAGTATCGATTCGACCTGTACCCGCCACACCAAGTTCTGGCGCATATCAGGCGTTCTTGCATTCTGTTATCGGCATCTTTCTTGCAACGTATGGTTAGACGTGAGCTACATCTGCGGCGCACTTTGTGTTTTGCTATGTTTGAAGTTTTTGGGAGGCGGCTCAGATTGGGTTTGCCAGATGTGCAGCTTTTTTTTTGTTTTCTTGTTGTTTGTATTATAGTGCATGGAGAATGGAGTTAGTATCCTGTTGATGCTGGCAAGAAGAGTTTGCTTGGGCGTTGATTGTGCTTGATTAGTTGGGAGGGATGAATAGTAATGCTTAATCTTAATTGAATGAATTGAAAGAGGAATTGAGTTCTTGACTTTGTGAATATCTTTGGTGTTGTGTTGATGTGGCTTTGAGATGAGGTGAGGTGAGAGGTACTGTGAAGTCTAGTGGTGGAATGTGCGAATTTGGTGAGGTATCAGATACCAAACAGCATGATCTCATACGTACATTCCAACTCTCCACGCTTCTATTTCCGAAAGCAGCAGTGGTACCCAAAACATCGTAAACGGCGGGTTTCACAACGATCCCCGGTCTGACGTCCCGAATCGGCGTACGAAATGTGGACGATATGTAGTATACGTTTTCGGACAATTGAGAAAGAGGGAAAGAGGAAGGGGTTTGTGAATAAGCCTTTTAGCCTAGGGAGGTAGGTGAGTGGTGCAATGTTCTGTAGGTATGAAAATGTATGGTTTGGGGTCTTGGCACAATTCTGTTGAGTGTTGTTTTGTATAAGTGTAAATATTGCGAGGTTGAGGGGGGAGGTTGGAGAAATTGGGTTTACGGAAATTATGGGTAATTGACGGAAAGAGATTGTGGGTTTGGTAATGTATGTGGGGAAAATATAGGTACGGTATGTGTTTGGCTGTTTTGGTGGGGAGGGTAGGGAGGGTAGGGAGGGTAGATGTGGTTGGGGTGGAAGAGATGAGGTTGTAGGGTGGTAGAGCGATAGGAAGTTGTGAAGAAGATGATGTGGGGTATAGGGGTAGATAGATAGGTGCCAGTAGATATACTTAAACTTCCACTGAACTTCACCATATCTCGCCCCAAATCTCAAAATCTCCAAAGTCTCCAACCCTTATCAACGCCCAGACTCCCAACCATCACAAAACTCTTCGGCCTCACAGACTGCCTCGCCTCGTTCGTCGTTTCCTGGTATGTAATTCGACAGCGGTAGAAACAGGATTGATGAGCTGAAGACGAAGAGAGAGGAAGATTTCTTCGTCGGGGAGTAAAGAGGAACTAAGATGGTGGTGATTTCGTCGAGCACGTCGATAATCCCTGGTTTTTGGTTGGGATTAAAGTAATGTAGCAGAGATGGAGATGCGGTATGGATACCATAAAGAAGACAAAGAGAGAGAGGCAGGAAGGAGGAAGGAGAAGACGTCACGATATCCGACGACAAATTGGAAATTATCAAGACAATTTCAAATCTATTTCTCGTTTTCGTGCTGCGTCATCGCTGTTTTTACTAGCACTTTCTTCCTCTGCGGCACATCATAATTTCAAACTAGTCGCTCTCGGCGAATAAGGTCGCTTGACCTAAACATCCCCTGCATCGTATCGTCTGAAAATGGGAAGTTGTAGATGATAATAACGCATAGTGTAAAAGTAAGCCGCATAAGAAACGCGATTTCAATATAGCTGTGGTGGCCGGTGCCGAAAGTGAATGAGGACTCCTCCATGTGAATTGAACGAGGCTTGAAAACGAAAAGGTAAAGCGGATGTGCGCAAATCAACTCGAACATCGAGTAACGTATATATATAACTAGCAAAACAAATTGGTCCCACCGAAGAACACCGAGTCCTCCATACATTTTAATACAAAAAGAAGAAAGAAAAGGAAGAGCGATGTGATATTCAATTCGCTGTATCGGAATCTAGTCCAACTGCTTGATACAAAATATCCAAATTTGTATGTACGCTATCGTCATCGCGTTGGTCCGGGTTGGGTTTGAACCTCTACCAAGTACTTGTACAGTACTACGACAAGTCTATTCAAAAGCAGACCGCCTGTTCCCAATATCCCCCTCTATATGCTATCGCCCAGCCGAGCGTAAACGCCTTGAATGATCATTCCCACCCATATTTCCCGTGCAATGCGCCCAGTTCAGTAGACAGTGGTATACCGCCGTCCGGTTTCGCAAATTCGAAACCCATCAAAACCCGAGCTATTACCAATCTCTAAATGTCGTCTTTGTCGCTATCGGTATCCACCAAGTCTACCTGTCTCTTTCTCCTCTCCTCTGTCATTTCTTTATACGTGCTATACGTCAACAGCAGAAATGCTGCAATGATCAAACATCCGCCGAAAATAGCCGCCGCAGAAATTGCTTTTCCAGTCCATAACCAGTCGGCAATCGCTACGAGGAAGATGGTCAGCAGCGCTGCCACACTGCTCAAGACTGGACTGGTAAGACTGATTAAGACAAGGAAACTGCCGGAGAAAGTGGCGTTGGCAAGAACAGAAACCACGAGTAGACGTGCTGCCTCGCCTTGTGGGAGTTCGAATGTTTCCCAGCCCAATACGTGGAGGATTGGAAGCGGGATCCAAAGAACAAAAAGTGTGAAACAGCCGATCAAGGTCCCAAAAAGATTGGCGAAGATCATTCCTCGGCCTGGACTCGTGCCTTCGGGAGGGCAAGCAAGCTTCTTGTACAACACCTCATAAAAGCCGTAAAGCACGCTTCCAACACCAATGATGAGGTTTCCGGCAAGTCGGTTTTTGGCTTCCTTCTTTTCCCCACCGGCTGGTAGCTCTTCGGTATCTCCGTAAGCGATAATCATCACTCCTACAATAGCAACAAGCACCGCAAAGGATTTATCAAATCGAAGCGCTTCTTTTAACAGAGGCACACTGAAGGCGTATGCGAAGAATGCCGAGCAATTATAGATAGCTGTAAGATCCGATGGAGAAGTCATGTCTACTGCAATATACCACGATCCACCTGCGACCGTGAGAGAGCATGTTACAATAGCCATTGTTCGTAGCATATATGGTACTGGCGAGCGTTGGGTTCGAGAAATGGTCAAATCTTGGGTTTCCACCATTTGTGCCGTCGTTCGAATGAGATAAACGTGTCTCTTCCAAAATGTCTTCCATGGCATTTTCCATTTTTGTAGTCGCAATACGAGTAGTTGAAATGGCCATAATAACGACCAAGATCCATGGGTCAAATAGCTACAACTGTTAGTAGCCGCGGCACATCGGGAAATCTGAAAACGTACAGCATGCAATATGCTTTATTCCAACCCAGATCCGATTGAATATAAACGGCCGTCTCAGTTTGTATCACAAAACTAATCAAACTCAGCCCTAAAAAGAAAGCAGCGTATGTGTATTTTTTGCGGGTAGCTAGTTTCGCCTGCGTATCCGGGCTGCGACTTCGCATTGTCGATCTTCTCGTGAATGCCGTAGGCCTCGCGCTAGACGTATCTGGTGAGGAATATCCAGGTCTTCCTCTCTCGATATCTTCTTCATCATCGCTGTCTTTACGCAGTAGCGGTTGATGCGATCGCCCGTCCGTCGGCCTGTGTAGCGGAGGTCTTCTGTCGTCGTCCATATCTTCAAAGTCGGACCCAAAGTCGCTGAAATCGTCTTCTTTTAACGGCTGTATTTTCCTCCCAGTCAACTTCTTCCCCACCGCAGCAGAGGATACAAATGGAGGTTCGACGGCGGTCCTCGAGGATGCTCGCGAGACAGGTCGAGAATTCGATGGTGATTGCCAGGTACTGGGTGAAAGCGTCGAGGCTATACTCACTTGTCGTTGTGCATCGGGACCTTGAGGATGACTTCGATGAGACATATAAACGACTTGGCGACAAGGAGAAGGGTCGAACGAGTGTGGATACAGATGTCGTGCTTGCGGAAGCGACGTAGGCGGTGGTGGTTAGGCAGCGGCGAGAATTCTGTATGCAGGTGGTTGCAAAGGGCGCTTACATGCACGAAGTCCTGGGGGTCGCAGATTCCGTCAGATGAGAAGTTGTTGAATACGCCGCGTACAGGTGTGGACACGGATTCCACAGTGCAAAAGTCCCCTTTCGACACGGTTGCATATGGTCTGGAACACTCGGGCCAATTGACGTCGTTTTTTCGGCCTTGCAGGCTTGCAACCAGTTCTTCGTCATGCCGATGGAAACTTCTGCACGCGGTGGAGTCAGCCTTGGCCGCCGTCCCCCACACTCGGTCGGCTAAGGTTTTAGCTGAAAATAGTCACGTGCACATATCTATTTTCTGCGGCCGCCGGCGGGTGCTTCCTCAAGAAGCCTCTACGAGTAGCCACGGAGCCAGTGGTAAAGCAAATATCTTTGGATTGGCGTAAATTGGAAAATCATTGACTGCTGCTCCAAAAATGACGCTCCGCTGGTCCTCCGGAGGCCACTGCCGTGGAGGCTGTCTTCGCTGCGCTCTAATAATCAGGGCCGGGTCAGGCCTCCTAATAATGCTGGAGAGTAACTTCACTCTATACTCTCTTTTCGAGCGCAGCGAGCTACGGGGTTTTGGGGGCTGGCCCCCATGAACACTTACAATCGAGTACCGGTATGTGTAGGTACCTAACACAATGAAGAAGGTGAGTAAATAAAAGTGTGATAAATGAAATAAAAGTTTCGCATAAGGAGGATTGCACTTTGGTTAGGCAAACGATTCATAGTACCGATATGTAGTCGGAAGTGTTGTGTGAGAAAGATGCTGATTAGTACGAAATAGGTATTCCCTGGCTCGGGTGGCCTTGGGGAGTGGCCAACACTTCAAATCGCAAAATTTAGGAGCTTATTAGTAGAACTGGCCACTGGCTACTAATTTGGCGAATGCTAGATGAAGGACAGAAAGACACTCGGCGTAAGCAATATCGCGTACTAGAGATGTAGAAGAAAAATTCGACAGTGGTGTAAAGCATGTTCTGAATCTCATAAAGTAGTGCATGCTAAACAGCAAATAGATTCCCGAGAACTGTATACACTTCGATGCCGGGGTGGTTGTCGCGTAGTCCACGATAGCAAAACGATTGCAGTATACCAAACACTTAATCAATTTCACCCACAAAGTCCGGCATAAGATGAAATCAAGTTCAAAACAATGCTTGATTGGGGGGTGAAACATACATGAACGAGAAAACGTACATACAAACGTCGTTGAAGGGACTTAAAAAGTAGAATATGTAACAGTGAGACTCACATTTCATCTTGCATACCATGGTGAAAAGTCAAAGAATAGCACACAGTCAAATACCATTCCAGTTTGATTGTGACAAAATCCTAGCCCGTAGCTCATCGTCGTCTACAAGGAAAATGCAGCAATCACTCCTGACAGCTCTCCCAATCATCCCTGGTCTGATTGACGAGGCTCATCGAACGATCTTTATCATATGGATAGTCCCGTGGGCAAAGCAAACTGTCGAGGGTTGGATGGAAATGATAGCCTTCTTGCGTGGCTTCTAAATTTCGTACTTTTCCAGCTCGGTAAGTCAAAGATCCCCAACTCCACGCTAAACGAACAATGACCTGATCCCTGATTCCTAGATTCACAAATAGTCCTTCTTCCGGCTTGTCCGTGTGTACTGGTTCAGACGCCATTCAACATCTCCATCTTTATTTTCCAACGTGCCTCCTCTGATCTCGAAGCACCTCATCGTCATTCTCGGTCCCACTTCTGCCAGCTCCACACTTTGGTATCCCGTCTTCACGAAAACATGGTGTCGAACCTCGATACTGTCCTCGATGTTCTTGAAGGTTACAACTCTGCTTCCAAGCTTGGTTTTATTGGTAATAGCTTCTCGTGGAGGAAAAATGTGCTTCAGGACCTTCACTATCCGAAGTCCCAGTCGAGACGTGAAACCTTCGAAGATCAAATGAGGGTATGATTCGCTGACAGTTCCTCGGGAGCTATTTGGGATATCGTGGCGAAGGACGACATTGTGAAGGGAAAACGAGACTGTTGGACCATGAGGGAAATGTGAAAGTGTCAAAGCTGTTGGTGTACCACGATGCTCGTGAAGTAGAATAATGTCTGAAAGCCCCGACGCCTGCGCAGATTGTACGAGATTTGGAAGAATCAGATTTCCTCGATTTAGTCGAATTGATGTTGGAAGCAATAATCGAATTTCCTTGGCGAAAGAAGCTAGGCGTGTGGATGGATCTCTCGAGGTGGTGACGAGGACTCGGGGGTCAACAATTCCAGATAGCTGCGCATACTCGTCGTCCAAATCTAGATCTTCTTCAGTTGTCCTGTCCGGCTTTGACTCGTCGTATTTGTAGTCCTCGCGCAACTTCTTGTCGTTGGCAATCGCAGGATCTAACGGTCTCCCAGAAGCCAATGAAGCTCGAAGCTTTGCTCTTTTCTCTGATATTTCCGCATCTCGCAATGTCAAGGCTCGTCGATAGAGATAGTCGCGCCTCTGGCGAGCTTGTTTGCGCTGCAATCCCCAGCATTAGCTATGGTACAAAAATATAGAGATGCAAAGCTGCAGATATGGTGGGGCAGAGAAAAGGTATTTGCTTGTCGCAAACCACATAATGCCATAATTTGCCATCACCAAATCGATGTAGATATTTGCATTATATCAGTATTTGCCTCGTAACTTACAATCATGTTTGTGTGATGTGCGTCTGAAAAATGGCGTTGTTCTGAAAAAACCAGTAGGAAAAGAAGATCTGCCAGGCGCGGTTATAAAATTTGTCGGGCAGGGTTTATTTCGGCCCGCCAAACTTTCAAAAGTGCATCAACTTATCGACCTTGAACGCGGCTCTTTTGGTATCCCACCCCACAAACTTCTTGCTCGTCTACAGCCTCCCCCCTCTGTCCTTTCACCAAAACCAAATATTCGGAGATAGATCTCGCGAGAGCCTGTCTTGCCCAGGAAACGACAACTCTAAGAATGACTTGAGAGGCTCGATCGCGCTTTTGACAAATTCGATTCTCTTCGCGCCGCCACCCCAAGGCAAGGCTACCGGAAGAGCTCACGAGCAAAGTGAGTGTTTACCAAAAAGACGCCGCCTTGTGATTTTCTTCTCGTCCATTGCCCCCGGTCGCCTCATCGAGAACTTGGGGCAGAATATCACGTCGTCCTTATTATGGTCTCCCTTGACTGACCATTCTTTACTTTTCTAGATTTTGACATCACACACCATGGAGGGCGCATTCACTCACCTAGGAAACCACTTGATTTCCGATTCTGCCGCCGCCATTAATGCAGGTGCCGACGACCTGTCGAATATCGACCCGGACGAAAGTCTACTGTATGGGCAATATGGAGGGCGGGGCGGCCTCGGCCCTAGCAGAAGAAGAAATGACGACGACGACAACGAGACGGAGGTATTTGACGACGACGATGCGGAAAGCATGGTCAGCATGCCGTTGATCGAGGGGGTACAAACTATGGGACTCCGTGGAAAGGACGACGAGAAAGAGCTTCCAGCCCATGCCTGCGCGTAAGTGCATCAAACGAAATAATATGTGGAACTGGTTTAACTTTGGAAAAGATACTGTGGCATACACTCCCCAAGCTGCGTGGTTAAATGTTTGGGATGTACAAAGTGGTTTTGCAGTGCCCGAGGAAATGCAACCTCTTCTCATATCGTCAATCATCTAGTTCGCGCCAGACATAAGGAAGTTCAACTTCATCCGCTATCCACCCTCGGAGACACAGTCCTGGAATGTTACAACTGTGGCACCAAGAATGTTTTCCTACTCGGCTTCATTCCTGCAAAGTCTGATACGGTTGTGGTACTCTTGTGTCGACAACCTTGCGCATCGACACCATCTTCGAAAGACATGAGTTGGGATATTTCCAGATGGCAACCGCTTATTGAAGATCGATCATTCTTGGCTTGGTTGGTTTCCGTACCTACCGACGCTGAGCAACTTCGTGCTAGGCATTTAACTCCGCCCATGATTGCTAAGTTGGAAGAGATGTGGAAAGATAATGCCAGTGCCACCATTGCTGATTTAGAGAAAGCGGCCGGAATTGATGACGACCCAGCTCCTGTCCTGTTGAAGTATGACGATGCGTACCAGTATCAAAATGTGTTTGGACCCTTGGTTAAGATCGAAGCGGATTACGATCGTAAGCTCAAGGAAGCTCAGTCGGAGGATGGTCTCATAATTCGTTGGGATTATGGTCTAAACAACAAGCATCTTGCTAGCTTTGTACTTCCAAAGATTGAGCTTGGTGATGTAAAACTCGCGGTCGGCGATGAGATGCGCCTCAAGTACAAGGGAGAATTACGACCTGTTTGGGAGGGTGTTGGATATGTTATCAAGATTCCGAACAACCAGTCAGATGAGGTTACCATTGAGTTGCGTAAAGTTGGTAACGACAAATCCGTTCCCACGGAGTGCACCCATAACTTCTCTGCCGACTATGTATGGAAGGCTACTTCTTACGATCGTATGCAATTCGCCATGAAGACTTTTGCTGTTGACGAAATGAGTGTCTCCGGATACATCTTCCACAAGCTTCTTGGTCATGAGGTTGCCGCCGCCCCAATGAAAATTCAAATGCCCAAGAAATTCAGCGTTCCAGGTCTTCCAGAATTGAACAGCAGTCAGATCAATGCCGTTAAGAGCGTTTTGCAGAAGCCTCTCAGTCTCATCCAAGGCCCCCCCGGAACCGGAAAGACGGTTACATCCGCCACCATTATTTACCATCTTGCCAAAGTCAATGGCGGCCAAGTTCTAGTTTGTGCGCCTTCCAACGTAGCCGTTGATCAGCTCTGCGAGCGCATTCATCGTACGGGACTAAAGGTTGTTCGTCTCACGGCGAAGTCTCGCGAAGATGTCGAGTCTACCGTGGGCTTCTTGTCCCTCCACGAGCAAGTTCGCATGAATGACAGCAATCTTGAACTCACCAAGCTTTCACAACTTAAGGGTGAGCTCGGGGAATTGTCTAGTCAAGATGAGAAGAAATTCAAGACTTTAACCCGCGCCGCTGAACGGGAAATCCTCAACAGCGCCGATGTCATTTGCTGTACCTGCGTTGGTGCTGGTGATCCGCGGCTAGCGAAGATGAAATTCAGAACTGTGCTCATTGACGAATCTACCCAATCCGCCGAACCCGAGTGTATGATTCCCCTGGTTCTGGGTTGCAAGCAGGTTGTGCTAGTAGGAGATCATCAGCAACTTGGCCCCGTCATCATGAACAAGAAGGCTGCCAAGGCTGGACTCAATCAATCATTGTTCGAGCGGCTTGTTATTCTTGGTCTGGCGCCTATCAGACTCAATGTGCAATACCGTATGCATCCTTGTTTGTCGCAATTTCCGTCTAACATGTTCTACGAGGGTTCTCTTCAGAATGGTGTGACTATGCAGCAGAGACTCCGTCGCGATGTTGACTTTCCGTGGCCCGTTGGCGATACACCAATGATGTTCTGGTCCAACCTTGGTAATGAAGAAATTTCTGCATCTGGAACTTCATACCTCAATCGTACTGAGGCCTCCAATGTGGAGAAAATTGTTACTCGATTCTTCAAGGCCGGCGTCCAACCCCAGGATATCGGTGTTATCACTCCTTACGAAGGCCAACGCAGCTTTGTTGTCAGCTCTATGCAGAACACCGGCACTTTCAAGAAGGAGAACTATAAGGAGATTGAGGTTGCTTCAGTTGATGCCTTTCAAGGTCGTGAGAAGGACTTCATCGTCCTCTCTTGTGTTCGTTCCAACGATCACCAAGGTATCGGTTTCTTGAGCGACCCTAGACGTCTTAATGTTGCCTTGACTCGTGCCAAATATGGTCTCGTCATTCTCGGAAATCCCAAGGTTCTCTCTAAGCACCCACTTTGGCATTATCTCCTTCAGCACTTTAAGGAACGCAATTGCTTGGTTGAAGGTCCTCTTTCCAACCTTCAAACCTCTCTCCTCCAGTTCAGCCGACCCAAGACTACTTACCGTGGACCTCAACGATACCAGATGGCTCATGCTAACTTCAACGGACGTCCCCCTACCAACGGCAAGGGCCCTCAAGATTACGATACAGGATCTATTATGAGTTACATTCCAGATGATGTCTCTTCGGTTCATTCTTCGGCTATCGGAGGAGCTGGCGTTGGATCTGCCTATCCCCAGATGTTTACCAATTTTAACCCTGATGCTTGGCCAGGCCTTGATCCTCGTGCTCGCACCAATGGTCAAAAGGCCCGTGTTCGAGGCGCTGAGAGCATTGCTGGAGAGTCAGTTGCAGCTAGCGAGCTTACTGATACCACAAGCAGTGTCCTAGACGGCAAAGGAATTGGTCAAGGTGGCGTTAGCCTTGGCTCGGGTTTGGACGTCGCTCAAAAGCAGACCAGTTTGAACCAGGCTGATCGTCTCAAGCGTTATATCGAATCTGGTGGACGTATGGCTGACTACAAAACCGGTGATGCTGGTAGTGTCTTTGGCTCTAGCTCGTTGCTAAGTGGCAGACGTTTGGATGACGACGAGAAGAGTGTTTCTACTGCATTTGCTAGCCAGATTGGCGGAGGCTACGACTGATTGAATTCTTGGGGAAGTCCTTATCAACTGGACAAAATATCTGATGAACGAAAACGGA
Organism: Hymenotorrendiella dingleyae; assembly: GCA_003988905.1. Lineage (NCBI taxonomy): Eukaryota > Fungi > Ascomycota > Leotiomycetes > Helotiales > Helotiaceae > Hymenotorrendiella > Hymenotorrendiella dingleyae. The sequence goes on from QYAP01000037.1 coordinate 31,951, forward strand.
TTACCCGAGGGATCAAGACACCAGCTGCCTATCCATCAATCGACAGCACTTCATGTCGCCGATTGATGACCACATTTGGTGGTCCAAAGGCTGTATCGATCAGTGCCACTGACGGCTACGATATTCAAGCATGCCCAGCGTGCCCACAGGGACTTGGAGATGGGAAAGGAGCGCACAGATTGTTTGCGAGGATTGCTTAGTTGAGATCGATTGATATTAGGGAGATTAGAAAATGGCAAGCTTAGTTGAGTATCAGGATGCCTTGTAGTGATGTGGACACTCGCAGAGAACACCGTACTGTGTCAAATACTACCTTACAACTAGATAGTCAATTTACAATCATACTGCCGCCAACTTGGAATACTTAAGCTGACGCAGTGTCAAACCCCTTCTTTGGAATGCACTAATAGCTTAGTTCGGCCTCATTTAATATACCTAGGTATCATAATACTAAGGTGCTAGGGTTTCGTTCTCAACGGTACGTCTGCCGTACATCACTTTGACATTGAAATTCCTTTTCAACTCTGGAACTCCATGAGCTAACAGATATTATTCAAACACTAGTACCATTGCTCGAAGCAATACTCCTGCAGAGCCAAGATCTACTCAATTTCCTCGCGTACTTACGCTTGAGTTTAAGGAGATAATCTGCTCCAATACACTACATTTAGACGTAATGAGGATTTTCTGGGTGCCAGAAAAGGGGAACCTTGTGTTCTACTCTTCTGGACGCTTTCTTCGGTTTCTTATGTCGTAGAAACTTGAAAGTAAGCCATCTCCCTTTCCGTCTTTTTATTTTGACCTTCGTTGTTTTAGATATTTGAAAGAAAATTGAGGTTAATAAAAACGGGATCGAAAGGGCTCGCTCTAGGCTAATTAGTGCGGTAACACGATGCTCAACCCTCGTCGCGAATGAATAAACTCCTATCACGGCTTGGAATATCCTCTTAAATTCGGGATTCTTCCAATTTCACTTCTATCTTCACCCATCCCTCCAGTACTGATATTCTCTTTCTAGATACCGCTTACCAGTGGGATGATGGGACTTGGACACTGTTTGTATGAATCACTTCACCTCCACTTATTACGTCAGTCATTGGTTTGTAACACCGCCTTTTTCTCATTTCGAATTCAATTCTCCGGGATGATCTGTAACAACAAGGCCTGAATCGGGAGGGAGTGTGGTATATTGTAAGATGCGTGCAAAGCTATCTAGGTGTGAATTAGAGTCTGAGGATACATGCTTTTTAAGGGCTGCACTCCGTCGTGACAGGTTCTGAAGGGACGACGCCGTCTTTCGGGGGGGCTCGCCTGAACACCATCCATGCTATCGTATCGAAGAAGATCTGATATACGCCGCTTGGCATCTGATACGTGTCGCTCAGAATTTCGATCAACGGAAGCCCAGTTGTGATAAACTTTTCTCATGTCTGCAAGCATTTTGGAAAATTGGTTGGCATCTTCGTCCTGGGCGAAGGAACGAAAGCGAGGCAAGGACAGATAGCCGAGGCGAAGGATTGAATATAAGCGACGCTTTTGCCCGGCATTTTTGGCCACCAAGTTCGATTTGAAGAGATTGATATCATCGGCAAGAACCTCAAGTTGCTGCAGGTCATCGTTGAAAGAATGGTTTTCACAACCTCTGTACGCAAGTACTCGGTCCAGCTCTATTGCTCCCGAACGAAACTGGAAATAGAGCTTTTGTGCAACAGCGCCTTCTTGAAGAGTCCAAAGCCGAGCAAGCCAGGCTGATGATTTGATCAAGTCGAACTGCTCTGTGAGTGGAGGAGCATCGATCTTGTAGAGAGAGGAATCGAGGACAAGGACTTTATCGCACTCGGCGAAAATTCTTTGCAGCTTCATCGTCACAAGATCCCGAACAGTTGGAGGATGCAGTGGAAGGCAAAGTGTGTCGATCCAAAATGGCACCGGAGACTCTGACGCATCGTACATCTCATTTGCGATTCCCTGAAGCCATTCTACTGCGCACTTCGGTAGTGCGTTTTCTTCTGTATTTCCAAGTCCATCAGCTCTTCGATGGCTGAATGCTACACAAGCAAAGTCACCGCTTTGCGATTTCTCGATAACCTCCAGCATATGTCTCTTTGATCCATGCGTGGAAAACGTAATAAGCGGAATGCTTCCTTCCTTCGAAATTTTGTTAATCCTGTGTGCGTGTGATGGCTCGATCGTAATCATCTCGCAGTGTGAAGAATCTTTGCAGAAGTGCAAGGGTCGCAATGCAACTTCTGGTTCGGTGAAAGGAGGAATGCATCCTGTCGCTTTATTGCGCTGCGTTATTGGAGCCCTTTTTTGCCGAGAAACCGACGCAACCTCTTTTCGCTTTCGGCGCGTCCTCATGCGAATCGACGTCTGCCTTTTATCTGACATTTTTGGGGATAAAGATGTTATCGCAGCCAGTTCAAAAAATTTGTTGGCCGGCATTTATGGATCGTGGGCGACAGTGCATCGATATCCTGCGAAGATGACCAGATTAGTGATGCTTGATCAAGCGGAACCACACATTATTTGCCACGTACCACGCCTGCATGACGAATTGGTTGGTGATCAGGATAAATTGGAATAGGACTATCAATATCGTTAGAACTTTCCTGTGTTGGACAATTGGAGACCTGGCGTCGCAAAATGGAGGCTGGTCGAAATCTTGATCTCAACTATTCCAGGGATCAGGTCGCATCATTGGCGCCCGATCCTGGAAAATAACTGTCGGCTGAGATCATACGAGAGCATCGCAAGGGCGTAGCTCGGTGTGTGCGGGCTTACCGTATTATGATATCAGGTTTACAAGAGCCTCCTGACGGGTTTCAAGCCCAGTATGTCAGATCAAATCAGAGAATGTGAACAATCTAAAATGCAACACCACATCTCAACGACTCTACAAAATATATACTTGGTTGATGCTCTTCAATGCTCAGATACAACAAATTCCAAAAGTGGCAAGACAAATTCATGCGGTGTTCGAGTGTCACGAGCGGCGTTTTCTTCAAAGCCTATTCATTGGTTCTCAGTTGCCATCCAGCCGCCCAAACTCACCTAATCTTTGCCCCTCAACAAAAAATTTCATTGGCCCTATTCCAAAGTGGACTACCGTATTAATTGGTTTAGAGCGCCACCCCCTCCCGTTTTGGATCTCATTGTACCAGACCAGTAAAGAGATTTGAGGTTATCGGGAGAGTTTCTTCCGCGAACGAACCCTCTCCCGAAAACTGAGCCTCTGTCATTTTGACCCTTGTTGTGATGGGGTATTTAAGAGAATGGAGGTTAAAATGGGAAGAGGTGGCGCTCTAAACCAATTCATACGGTATGAGTAATAAGATCGCAGTTTCTCTGTCACACCGAAACTATCAATTTTCAGAGCGTTCGCTGATAGATGTAAAAAGCCTCAAAAGGAGGTGAGCTGGGTTGTGTCGGACAGGGTTAATGGTTCGCTTTGCACTATCGTAAATGGGATACGTCGTGCATTGCAGATTCCAGCCTTGCTTCAAGATATTTGACAATGTTGCATTGCATATCCATGCGTTGTAACCGTCTCAATTGAGAAGTTGGGTCGCTGTTGGTTGGCAGTAAGTTAAGGTATTTTGCTGTAACATAACGGGGGCATTTCCCAAACACCTCTCGGTCTATCTTTTAGAAGCGCAGGTAACTGCTCACATCTTCATTTTTAAAAACTGTCTAGCTCCACGCCACACCTTTAAGGGGCAAAGAGGCGAACCATCTTGGTGTCATGCCTTCCTCTCTAATTTGCCTCTATCTGATTCTCTATTTCAGCCTCACACTGTTGGTCATCGGTGTCGCTGGCTTTCCCCTGCAGTCCAGCCCCCAAGAGACTGCTCGAACAATTATCCCGCTACTTAGAAAGCGTTTGGATGAAGCAGCAGCTCAATTTTCGAGCCAGTTTCAAAGTCCTGTGGGGGTACTTGCCCCCCTCCAGGTAATTGGTGGTGATATTGTGTCAAAGGCAATTGCACAAATGTCAGGGCTGTGGATCACTCCCGTGAGTTTTAGTTTTGGGTGGGTAGCATACGCATTTGGAGCACTGTCGTCAGCCTTTGGAGATGGAGTTTTCCTGCCTCCACCAGATATTTCTGCCAAAATATACACTATTGGAAGTGGTGGATACAAGAATAATGAGAGCTGGATTATTGGAAGGCTCATTCGCGACCTTGAATTAACGGCCGAGGATATCAACAAAAAGGAACCGTGGAGGCTGAACACGTCGCTCATGATTACAGTATACGATGCTTTGCCGGAGATCAATCACGATGGGTTAGTTGAAAAGGATGAGAGGCTTCCTCCTAAGTCTGTCAAGAAAGATATGGTTTGGAAGAGTTATTTTTTTGTCTGTGCTCTACAACTCGGCGTCGCAGCAATTCCACTCCACGAAACTCCGACCCACGCTCGTAACTGGTCTATCCTTTTGATTACAGGGTCTGGAGTTGTCCTCGCACTTTGGACCGGATCTTCTCGACAATTCAGGAGAGAAAAATTTGCCTGCCGACGGAATTCTGGTCAAGATTATCTTCTTACACGCGGCAATGGCCACAAGCATGTCTTTCTCATACGCCATCGGGAAGCAGTCAACACTAGATTCAGAAAGGGTGAAAATGGTGATGGCAAAGAATATGTTAATGTCAGTCTTGCTCTGGAAGATCTGGCCAACGTAGGGACAGCACCCGCAGACACTAGCACTCGCGCAATTGCAGTTCTGAACGCGGTTCTGTGGATTATGTACCTGATAACGGTCGGCGGTCAACAATATGATACATGGTATCTCTTTGGGATTGGTTTGATTGGGATGGCACACAACGTTTACACTGCAAGCATAAGACGTGAACCTGACGCTCACGGTTTCCACATGCAGGAAATGAAGCCCAGCAACCTCCAAAGACAGGTCTTCGGGCAACCAGAGGAGAGACATGAACCAAAGCCGAAGGTTATGAAAGCTCTATTGGAGGCTGAGCATGACTTTCCCGGAGCTGGTATTGCCTTGTTAACTGAGTTCTTTCCTGGTGGTCTCCGGCCTGAGCCAGGTACCGCTTGGGGTCAAGATGTAGGGGAACTAAGTGAAGAACAGCAGTGGAAGAGTCTGAAAGATAGCTTAAGTGGAAGACGACGTGAATATGCCGCGCGTGCAAACAGAGCTCCCTCTCTGTTGTCAGCAGCGCAACAGGAGAACCCTGCTCAGCCTGGAAATCAAGTCCAAAACCCACCGATGCTGCCCGAACATCAAGGCCAAAATCTACCTAATCAACCTAATGGACCGAATGGACTGGGAAATAATCTTCAACCCCCGCCAAATGAACCTGTTCAACAAGAAAACGATGACCAAAATTCACTTAATCCACCGGAAAACCAAGTCCAACCTCCACCTAACCAACCTGTCCCTGACCAAACATACGTCCCACCCGCTCCAATACAAAATTATTTAGTCTCTCAAATTGCCTGGCTACGGGGCTTGTTTTGGCCGCCCGCTCAACAAGTGGTATAAGACGTACCTTGGGTACTGCAGTAATTTGACAATGAAGAGGAGATGTTTGTAGATATAATTTCGAACATTAGTGCCTTGGCTTTCAAAGGGTTAATTTTTGTTTTCCAATTATACATACTCATGGTAGTTTCTTGCTCTTGCAAGTCGAGGTGACTTTCATTTTTGTTAGCTTCTTAGCGAAGGTGTGGGTTTCGGTAAAGGGGGAGTGTGTGGCCCGTGCACGAAGCGAAAGCGACAACACTTCACGATAATGCATGATACAGGCGGCTATATATACTAGGAAGAAGAAAAAACTACATATGATCAATTGAGTGGATTGACCTGTGTTGCCAAACGGCTCAAACGGTACCCATGAAATGCATGATGAGAATAGTACAACGGTCGTTGTGTGAAAAGATGGATTCTCGATGGAATAGGGTGGTGATGAGAGAGGAATGTGAGCTATATGCGAGGTCATAAATAGAGTAGCTACTTGATTTCGATAAGTGCACTATACCTTTCGGAGAGCTAAAGGGTGTTGTTGGAAATATGGTAACCGAGTAGTGTTGAACCAAGGACCGCATTTTTACAATGGTTGAAGCGCCACCCACTCTCCCGTTTTCTACCTCATTGTGCCAGACCTTCACGGAGAATTCGAGGTCAAAATGGGAGAGTTTTTGAAAACGGGAGACTTCTCCCATTTTGATGCTCATTGTGCGTGCCAGACTATTGAGAATGGAGATTTAAAAAAGGGAGCGGATGGGTGGCACTCTGGCCAAACCATGAGGTAGGTCGTTGATTGATTCTAACAGCTTGAATATTTTGTGTCAACATATTTCTCTCAACTGTATTTTCTGGGCGAATCTAGGATAATGAGCCCCCGCCGCTCGTCTAGATACTGAGTTAACAAGGGAATCGCAGCTATATTTATTGCGACGGCTGTGATTGAAATGCTCTGGAAGACCAAATTTATCATTACGATATTGCTTTGCGTTTAGGCCCACAATTTCAGGCGTTTCCTCCCAAATAGAGACTCTGCAACCGCTCTCATGACCGATATCGCTAGGATGAAGAACGATCAAAGCTGACATACGTGCGCAGGTCTCTCCGATTCATCGGGAGCACCTCAGTCAACCCAGCGTGAATTCAGGCCCACTGGCAGCTACTTCACTTGGAATTACCCTTGTTCAGTGCTTCCCACTGGTCCTTAGGAACAAGCACTCCTTCCTCGTCCTGCACCACTTCCTCAAACGGTTCGTCCCAGCCCAGAATCTGGCAATTGCCTTCCCCCAAATGCCGAGCCTTTTGTCCGTGCATACCTACCTATTCACCTACAGATCAGCAAAAATAAGCTAAGCTTGATCTTGAAAAATCACTTACCATCACAGCATTGATTGTCTTGATCGTATCTGGATCCTCTGTGCGGATAAGGGAGAAAGCAAGCCATTGACATTTCTCTCTAAACTGTGTCCACTGAGGTTCGCAGAGTCTCTTGATCATATACTCATCGAAAGTGAAGGCGAAGGTCGAGGGATCGTAAGCGCCACGGCCTGTAGGAAACAACATGAAAAACATCGTGGCTTCCAATCTTCGCTCGTTTTCTGTAACCATCGGCGTTGCTTTCTGAGGTGCGTGTTTAGGACCAAGCGTCGAGTCCCATTGATTGTAGAAGTCTCGATAGATCTTTGCATCTGCGGTTTCGCTTTGGGATGCTTCAGAGGGGGTATAGACGCGTGAAGTTGCTTGGAGTTTCTCCTGGATCGTTCGGCTTCGAGGGGTTGCCATTTTTAAGAATCTGTTGAGATCGCCTATTTAGCATTAGCCATCGATGCACTGTAGTAACTATAGGGTGTTGCACCTCGCCGGGAGTGTTTGAGGGATGCAGAGGTCGGTGGAGTTGGATGGTCTGGTTGAGTGGATGGAATTACTTTGGTGGAGGTGTCCAACGAAAGGCGCGCTGGTGGTCGCCAGATTGTTGTGTTTTTAAAAGAGAGAAGAGGAAGAAGGGCGGGTCTGCCGGTCCTTTTTATATCTGCAAACCGCACTAACATGTCTAGCGTAACAAAGCATGCTCTTCCACATCCCCTGATCTATATTCACCTTGGATTAACAAAGGAGAGCTGATAAACTGAAATTTATTCACTTCGAAATGTGAAGTCGCGGTACTGTATTGTCCAAAGTTGATCTCAATCTGCGAGACATGTGAGCTCTTCCCTGTTAATGCAAGGTTACGCTGAGCAAGCTAACGAACGGGTAAGATAAAAGTTTGATCCAACGAAACACCGAATTAATTGGTTTAAGCGCCACTCCCTCTCCCGTTTTGATCTTCTTGTGCTAGACCTATAAGAGAGAATGAAGGCCACAAAGAGAGAGCTATCCCATTTGGACGTTTATTGTGCCAAATAAAGAGGGAAAATTATAGTAAAAAAAAGAAGGAAAGGGATGGTGCTTTAAAATCAATTTGCTAGCATCTTGAGAACGAACATTCGCCGTGAGGCTGTCATGTCAGCCACTTTTACTTAGTTTAAGTGCATACAAACAGGTTCAAAGGTAGACTGCAAAGACAGAAGCGTATTGCGACTACATTGCCTGGGCTGAAATACGGGCATTTGGGTTTAGAGTTAGGCCCGGCAATCCTGAAAGCACAAGCCCCCAAGATGAAGCTGTGCCTAGAAAGAGTGTTCTTCCAATATGTACCGAAAATTTGTGTTTCATGGGGCTTAAAAAAGAATTAAACTTTAGGAGACTTCCCAATTTGAACTGGAAAAGGGGTTACTGTAAGATCTGTAATATCTCAGTCACCAATAAGCGAATTCACCAATAAATCCTAGAAACCTATCTAATATAATAACAAGAATATATAAAAATAAAGTCTATGATTTATCTGTATTAGTAAATACTTAAAACCTCTACTCTAAGGGTTCGGATAAAAATAATTGAAATTGAATAAGATATAATAAATATTCTGAAAACATATATTAACTATATTTTATAATTAAATCTCAATATTAGACAAAGCTAATAAGTGCATTTTATTCGGCTTCATTCATTCTACCAAATGATATAAACGAATATTTTTAAAATACTTGATATTCGTTATTATTGAAGAAGATAGAAAATGCCAAGAGAATTGGTGAAATTTTGCGGGGAAACATTGGCCAATTCGGCTGTTGGTGACTGAGATATTACAGATCAAACCTAACTGTGATCACTTGTCTTCTGCAGAATATGTCTCTGACTCTCTTCTTGAGCAGTGAAAAGTTACGCCTTTCTAGTGTTGCCACAAATGCGTTCGGCCCACCAATCCACCCGTTCTTGGTCAAATGACTTATCCTCAACATCGCAGCCTCTCTGATCTCCCGTCTTCAATCTGCAGTCTCGTCTTATCCATTCCACATAGTTTTTCATCTTCCAGACCCACCCTGCGTAGGCGATTTGGTGTATAACTAATAATGCGAACAGGAAGCACTCGAGGGTGAGAGGTACTGTAATAGCAAAGGTAAGAGGGAATCCGTAGATATTCCGTTGGTGATAATATATGAAACAAGTCTCTAAAAGAAGTATTGCTGCCGATGAAAACCCTGTTATAAACGCAGACATGCATTTCAGGTACGTCTTTCCGAGATATCCTTGACTTGGGTTCGTGACTGAAAATGCCACAGTCATTTTTCTCCATTTCCCGGGGAAAACAACCAACGTCGAATCAACCTCGTCGGGAGCAGGGCCACTTGGAAAATTTTCTTCTGCGAATTTGTAACCTGCCGCCAAATGCTCTAAGATTTTGTTTCGGTCGTCATCCGATGCAGCGAATCTGGTTGCCGTCGAAGGAAGCACAACGGATGCGCGGGAAAACGCGGTGGTTGCAACAGCTGCATATATGCCTATTGTTCTGTAGAAGCGTGGATTCAAAACGACTGTGTTCCAGGAACCTTCGCAGAAATATATGTCACTTGCGGGTATAATGAGGCAAAAAAGTGCTCCCACTATAATTACAAAAACGGCGTCGGAATACACCATACGCCAAAATCCATGTACTTCTAACCTAAGTTCATAGAATATCAGTGTATGCTCTGTAGAATAAGTAGGGAGAAAACTTACTCTTTTTTTGCCGTCAAATCGTTTTTGTCTTCGCAAATCTCTTCCACTATGCCTTTCTCCACGTCGGGGTCCGGTGTCCACGTAGTCCACGTCATATTTGCTCAATATTTTGGAAAAAGTAATTCTTGTGAAGCATGAGAGGAACAACGACTCGAAGTTCTTTTATAATGTGCGATACGCCGTCTAGATACTAAGGCTGTTTAAGTAATAGTTAGTATGGTGGATGACTCGTCTAGGGAGTAAACTCCTTTGCGTTTAGTCCGCAGGACTTCAGTTCTTAGCGACGGAATACTCCACACAGGATTGAATTGTTTGATCCTAAAAAGACCATTAATCATCGACCAAGAACCGGGGCTGTTGAGGCCAACGGACTGGAAGAACAAGATATGTATCTTGCGAACGCATTTACTACACGCTAGCAAAATTCTCGTGGGACAATTCGCCAAACTCATCATATATTCATCTCTCCGCAGCGCCAAATCAAATATTTGCTCTCTTGGTCGACCGAAATAGGTTGAGAGTCGGATTCTACTGCCGATGTGCATCCTTTTTTAAACCAAATCGGCATCGTAAGTGTATGAGGGCATATGGAATAATTTCAAAAAGCTATGTAGCGAAGTGTAACTATTCGCACTTCGGGCGAAGTATTCTTCCGGGGCACGGCCCATATTTGTGACGTAAGCGATTTATTCTCCAGAAATCACAACTCCTCCGTACGATTTTCAAACCGCTTTCCATAAGCTCACAAGTCTCTTCTTGGATTTTTCAAAAATAGCTCCCAATAACAAAAACAAATATGGCAAAGATTCACGACCGTCCAAAAGTTTGAAGTTGTGCCATTTCGGAGCCGACCGACACCCCAGCAACCCCAGCTCCACTGCCAACAAAAATATCGTGATTCCACATCAGCACATCACCCCATATCCCGCCGCATCAATCATCAACCCACAGCCTGCTAATTTTCTTCCGTCGAGTTCCGTTGTCTGTTCCTCCTCGCGGCTAAGGCTTACATTTTCAATTGCCTTCTTTTCATTGGCTGTCTACACGCGATTTTGACATGTTGTCTCCTGATCAGACCAGTATGAGCAAGTGTTCGTACGATTATCGTCCCATATCATGCTACCGCAATGCTGGAACCAGCTTTCTGGATACGAAGCTGAGAAAATGATACGGAGAACCCATGCGAACAAGTGTTCTTAGGGAAATCGTTGAATGTATATATTTCTTGTACTACCCGTGAGCTTTTGTTTGTTTCTGCCTTCTTGTGCATAGAACAATAGATCATCACACAATCCTCACTCTACACAATCCTCTCCTCTCTTCAGCAAGAACATCTTCGCTCAACAAACATCTCCACTCAGCTCAGCTGTACATATCAATCACATCTCAAACCAACACACCAAAAGTCCTCGCCCTTCAGTCAAGATGAACACCAGAGCTTTCTCACGTCTCGCGCCTACCGTCCGAACGGTATCCCAGCGCCGCTCTCTCTCGACCGTCCAACGAGCGCGCGACGCAATCAAAAACTTCGAATCTCATCCATTCGGACGATATCCCACTCAGCAGCAGATGGCAAAGCCGGATTGGGGTCGCGCTTTTGGTAGACTAGGGATGCCTCTTACATTGTAAGAACCTATGAAGCCTTTTCAAGCTCAGTTCCTTTGCTAACAATCCAATAGTTTCTTCCCATTTTACGCAATTGTCCTTGGCTGGCCCCTAGTAGCGGAGGCAGTTTTGGATGGCCACATGAAGTGAGCTGGGGGAAAATAAAAATTCGATTCGACTGTATATCTTCATATTGGATACCCTTTGTTTTCTTTTGTTGGAAGGGTATAGGCTGGAGTTGGACACATAATGCTAGAAAGGGCGATACTGCATCCGTCCCGATCACGAAATAAATCTCAAATTCAAAAACACATTACAAAACAACCACTCGACCCATGATTATTTTTGTTCCCTCAATCTTCACTATCCCCTTCGCACCATCAAACTGCTTCCCCGGAATATTTACACTCCCAATCAGATTTTCGAGTCTTCCACTCTCATACGCATCCCTACTAACGAGGCCCAACTTCTCTTCCGAGATGAAATCCGGTACTAAGGATGGAGGGGAAATGAGAATTTTGTGCGCGTGGTACATGCCTGTTTGGATGTTGTCGCTGACTTGGTAGATGTGTGCTTTGTAAGAGGACTAGAGGTCGGAGAGGAGGATGGGAATGGAGTGGTGGTTTCGGGGGAGGCCTTGGGTGGTGAGCAGGTAGAGTAGTAGGTGGGCTGCTTTTGGCTCTGTTTGTGGGAGAGGGGAGGTTGGTGGTTGATTGGAAGACATGGTTAGAATAATGGGATGTAGTATTGCGGTTGAGCATTCATTTTGATTAGGGGCCTAGGGCAAACAGATGGAAACTTGGTACTAATAACGCGAAACGCAAGATAGCTGCCTGGAGTCAGAAACCAACATGTTTACAACACTTCGAAGCCCCCATTTATCTAGATCACCACGTACATAAAAGAACCTTGATGGGTCAAAGTCTTAAGTATTCATAGAATGTTCGTAAATTCCCCACCCTTTTTCCAAACCCATGATATGTGCAGATATTGTACAATTCGGATCCAATTCAGACCCAATTCGGAGGCGTTTTATGTTTGAGCTGGCAATGTACGCAGCAAGCTCTCGAGTAAACCAATTCCAGCCTTGACGCCATCAAGTATATGGACTTGTTTGGCATCTTCCTCACCCAATTCTTCGTTCAAGGCGTCCCTCACCGTCGCGTCCAAACCTGCCATACCAGCGCATCCCAAACAGATAACCTTCACGTCCCTATCCTTTACCAATCTCTTCGTTGCATCCATCATTTTCTTTCTCACCATTTCCGGCGGAGTTGTGTGTAATTCGATAGCCGACAATCCCGTCGTTTCGACGCCTTTGAACCTACTACAAGCCCTCAAATCATCAACTTCGAGAAAGCCTCTTACACCATCAGATAAAGCCTTTTCCCAATAAGTTCCTGTGCTGATTATTCCAAACTTCGATCGAATGTTCACAGAGCCCATCGTAATTAGACACAGTGACGTCGAAATGCTTGCTTCGAATATACCCGTCACGTGGACGTGAGGGGCAACTTTTGCTTGAAGTAAACCAACGAGGGGATGAACAGAGTAACAGGCAACGAGAAATGCATCGTACTCGGAGAGTCTGCCTTCGATATCTTGAATGACAATGCCAGCAGATTCCAAAGCATCATCTTCATTATTGATGCTGGGAGGTCCCGAGGGAGCCGTGTAGGTGTCGAATTGGGTGGAAGTCGTGCCGTATTGATTCATATCTTGGATCAACTCGTCTAAACTGTCAGCGAATGATGGAGTAGAGTTGGGATTGATGACGAGTATCTTTTTGGAAGCCATTTTGGTCATAATTTGAAGTCGCAAGTGTTTGGTCCTAATGTGGAAATGGTGAAGCTGGAGACGCTTGGACTCGAGCTTTGGAGGGGAAACAGTACTGTACGGTGGCCGGGTAAGCGACACAAGCGTCGAGGAAGGCTCCCCACATTCGACAACAACCATCTTGTCTGATCCCATACAAATAGCCAACCACCACAGCCTACCAATATGGCGGAACCTCCAATAGGTACCTAATATTCATCTTGTCAGTGTGCCAAAATATCTGCTAACTTTTGATCTCAGTCCTTGACGGAGGAACCGGTTTCCTCAAGGTTGGCTACGCCGCCCAGGTATGCGCCCCCTCCATTACCTCCCAAGCTCCCTGAAGAATGCAGAAGTTGATTATTTTGTTATGGCAGAACTTTCCAGAATTTCAATATCCTTCCATTGTCGGTCGACCAATCCTCCGATCAGAAGAGAAAGGCAACGATGGGCTGGTCATCAAGGATATCATGTGCGGTGACGAGGCAGCGGCGGCACGAACTATGCTTCAAGTAACATATCCCATGGAGAATGGAATCGTCAAGAGGTGGGACGATATGCAGCATTTATGGGATTACACGTTCAATGAGAAGATGCAGGTCGATACCACTGGCCGCAAGATCTTGCTTACGGAACCTCCCATGAACCCTCTAAAGAACCGCGAGCAGATGTGCGAAGTCATGTTCGAGAGGTATCAGTTCGGAGGAGTTTACGTGGCGATTCAGGCAGTCTTAGCTTTATATGCGCAAGGTGAATCTGCTTCTTGCTGTTGGAGGGGATTGCAGAATGGCTGATTGGGTTTACAGGTCTGAGCTCTGGGGTTGTGGTTGATTCTGGAGACGGAGTTACCCATATCGTTCCAGTATACGAATCGGTGGTTCTCAACCATCTTACACGCCGTCTGGATGTTGCTGGACGAGACGTGACCCGCAACTTGATTGCGCTCCTCCTCCGTCGCGGATACGCCCTCAACCGCACGGCTGACTTCGAAACAGTTCGACAAATCAAGGAGAAGCTCTGCTACGTTTCATACGACTTGGAATTGGATCAAAAATTGAGCGAGGATACGACAGTATTGGTAGAGAGTTATACACTTCCAGATGGCAGAGTTATTCGAGTCGGAAGTGAACGTTTCGAGGCCCCAGAATGTCTCTTCCAACCGCATCTGGTCGATGTTGAACAACCCGGTATCGCCGAATTCCTCTTCAACACCATCCAAGCCGCCGATGTCGACGTACGCTCCTCCCTCTTCAAAGCCATTGTCCTCTCCGGTGGAAGCAGCATGTATCCAGGTCTCCCATCACGATTAGAAAAGGAACTAAAGCAATTGTGGCTCACAAAGGTACTGGGCGGGAACCCGGAACGGTTGAACAAGTTCAAGGTGAGAATTGAGGATCCACCAAGGAGAAGACATATGGTTTTCCTGGGAGGAGCAGTGTTGGCAAATATTATGGCGGATAAGGAGAATATGTGGATTTCGAAGGCGGAGTGGGAGGAGCAAGGTACGAGGGTGCTGGAAAAGTTGGGGCCTAGATAGGTCCTTGATTGCGTTTGGCCAAAAAAATAAACTACACGACTTCCCTTTCAGCGAGTAACGTTTTCTCTCAAATATTCATTCCTTTTTCGTTGGCCACATCATTGAGGTTACATTTCTATCCGTGGAAGCAAAAAGGCATGCTTGCTATCTCTTTTTGGCAGATCTAATTAGTTCTATTTCTGCCCCACCTGAACCCCGAATCAAGCTGTCGATTCTCGACTTGCCAAGCTCCTATCCCATTCCATTCCCTCATCTACTGCATACAATATAGATAGCCAGAACGTCCCGCCTTCAATCCCTTCCAATACTTTCCCATCCTTCAATCGTGACCAATCCTGTCCTATAACTTCGCCTTCCCAGGTATCTTATACTCAACAGCAACCTTCGGATGACCTCCCGCAAGTTCCAACCCCGTAACCCGCTCCAACTCATCAACAGCCTCAAACGCCCGTCCCAGATTAACCTTCAACGTCCGAAAGCCAGCCTTCTTCCCCGCCTTCAAATTCTCGCCTATATCATCGAGAAAAAGTATTTCCTCTGCCTTGACATCCTCTTTCTCTCCTCTTCCCTTGACATATTTATTCACTTCCTCTAAGGCCAAAGCGTAGATTTCGGGCGACGGTTTTCGTAGACCGACGTGCGCGGAACTTATGAAGACGTCGAAGAGAACGCGGGGATCCTGTTCGAGCGGGTTTGTGGCGAGGAGATGGGATGGCGGGAATATGACTGTGTTGCTTAGGGCTGCGAGTATATACTTCCCACTTTTCTTTAACGCTAACAGAGCTGGATACATCCACGGATCTGGCGTTCTACTCTGCGTCATCATCTCGTAGAATACGAATTCGGCATCGACTTTTGGCATAGGCGGGACTTCTACTGGTAATGAGGGATCGTTGGAGCGCGCTTTTGTGGTGTAGAATTGGGGCCAGAGCGTGGGGTTGTTGAGGTCTTTGGAGAAGGAGCGGAAGAAGTGGGTGTTGAGGAGGATTTCGCCGCGTTCGAGATGTTGGAAGGCCCCGGTGGGGGCGGAGCGGGAGATGCTGTGGTTTATCCAGCCAGGGGGGATGGTGTGGGTGAGTTCGTAAGTGAGGATTGCTTGGAAGGGGGATATTACCTAGACAGAGGTTAATTGGTTTGTTGGAGATGAAGATGATGGGTGGTGTTTTGACATGAGAGTTTGGGGAAAATTGAGGGAGAAGATGGGGGGAGTGCAGGTTTTGTCCCCAGTAATTACTTGGAAGACTCGCGAGAAGTAAAGCAGTATTTCCTTTACTTGTTTAACACTTCTGGGAAATTGAGATGCCATAGTATAAAACCCAGTAAAACAGAGACGTAATGATAGTAATCAGAGCAGCAAGCTTGAAGCCTTGAATATGGAGATAATTTCAAAGGAGAAGCTGGAATGAAAATCGCTTTTGGGAAGTATCGAATGGTTCAGTTTTATAGCAAAAGCTGTGAAACTGCCGTTCGAAAAATCAATATCGTGTTAATTGGTATACCAGACCCCCCTTTCTCCAGTTTTGATCTTAATTCTCTCTGAGGGTCTGGCACAATAAAGGTCAAAATGAACGAGGTCTTGAAAACGGGAGAGCCTCTCCCGTTCGGCCTCAATTCTCTATAATGACCTGAAACAATTGACCTTGCAACGGGCGAGAAGGGGGGTCTTGTATTCCAATTAATGCAGCAAGAAATTCTTAGCACCTCGGCCTCGGAAGAACTGAAGTCGTCAACAGAAGACAGCCAATTCAACTTGAATCGGCGGGCTTGAGGATAGGTAAGAGAAACGAGTTTATCAGCAAAAAATGCAAGAGACCAACAAGAAATAGCTACAAGAAATTACTACGGTACGGAGATGTTTACTTACACAAACGCCTCCAATATCAAACAATCTAACATCCCGTTTAGTGGAGCTTCCGGTCAACCGTGGAGGAGAGTACTCACAAGACCTTGACTTGTTTATCCGCAGCCATGACTGCGTCTACGCTATCTAAAACAAATTCAATTGGGAAATCTTCTTGCGACATGGGCAGTTGGAAATAACAACCACTAAAATTTGAAGGAGAGAGAGAGACTTTAAGAGGGAGAAAGAGAAAAGTGATTAGAAGAGGGAGAGACTTCGGTGGTTGCTGACGGAGCGAAAAGCAGCCGAGGCAAAATGCCCCTCGGCAATATATTCACCGCATTCTATTTTAAGCATTTTTTTCGGCTCGTCCCCCACCATTCAAGCAATCCCGCGCTAGCACGCATTCTCGGCACTTTATCAATTTCGAAAATTCGAACTCCAAAATTATCTTTCTTCAACCTCAAGACAACAACCTCCAGCAATAGTGCGGCCAATCTGTCAAGATGGTAAGTTGAACCTCACCAAACAAGCGTCTGCGATCCAGCAGTCGCTCAGTCATTATATCCCCGAATCGAGATCTCGCGATCGCACGATTCTACCTAGACCCTGGGAGCTTTTCCTCGTACGAACAGAAATGTTCAAGTCTATCGCAAGATGTTCGGATCTTGATCTGAAATGCCAATTGCTGACTCGAGGATGACAGCCTTTCACCAAGCTGGTCAAGAACTCGGCGTACTACAGGTAAGCCATCTTTCTATTCCCCTTGACCCTCGCGACAGCTTCTAATTCTTCCCAGTCGCTATCAAACCAAGTACAAGCGCCGTCGTGTTGGAAAGACCGATTACTATGCACGAAAGCGCCTCATCACCCAAGCCAAGAACAAGTACAATGCGCCAAAATACCGTCTTGTCGTCCGCTTCACCAACCGCGACATTGTCATGCAGATTGTGACCTCTGAGATCACTGGTGACAAGGTCTTCTGCGCTGCATACTCCCACGAACTCAAGGCCTACGGCATCGAGCACGGTCTTACCAACTGGGCCGCCTCATACTGCACTGGTCTTCTCCTCGCCCGTCGTGTCCTCAAGAAGCTCGGCATGGACGAGGACTTCACTGGTGTTGAGGAAGCTGACGGAGAGTACACCCTCACCGAAGCTACCGAGGGTGACGAGGGACGACGACCATTCAAGGCTTTCCTCGATGTTGGTCTTCACCGCACATCCACTGGTGCCCGTATCTTTGGTGCCATGAAGGGTGCTTCCGATGGTGGCATTCTCATCCCCCACTCTGAGAACCGTTTCCCAGGTTTCGATATGGAGACCAAGGAGCTCGACGCCGAGACCCTCCGCAAATACATCTACGGTGGACACGTCGCTGAGTACATGGAGACCCTCGCCGATGATGATGAGGAGCGATACAAGTCCCAATTCCAGGGCTACATCGACGACGAGATAGAGGCTGATGGTTTGGAGGAGTTGTACCAGGAGGCCCACAAGCAAATCCGTGAAGACCCATTCAAGAAGGTCGACGGTGCTGCTGAGCCAAAGTCCAAGGAGGAGTACAAGAAGGAGTCTCTCAAGTTCAAGGGCCGCAAGTTGACCAAGGAGGAGAAGATCGAGCGGGTCAAGACAAGAATTGCCGAGATCAAGGAGGCTTCTGCTTAGGTTTTCTATGTATCTTCTTGCTGCTTCATTGTATTGGGATATCCGGTCACGACTGTTATGAGGAGTTTGGCCAAAAAAGAATCACAATGCCGATGACAACCTTTGACTATACTGCTTCCACTCTCGCCACTGTGCTATTTTGAGTTTCAAGTCGACTCGTGCCCGCCGAAGCCTTTCATCGCCCTAATCGCAGTGAACCTTAATAATGTAATGAAATGAAATACTGATCACGAGACAGATGAAAACCGTTTCCTACCTACCGTTTTCGGATAGGGCAGGGAAGTAGGTTTACTCGAACTCTTGGTTCTCCCAATTCAGAATTGAGGTGGATCTGTAAGCCGCTGGCCACTGGTCGGTTGTTGATTACAAGGCTTGATGACAGGACAGAAGGCGGGGAAGCGAGGGATGATACCCTGGCTCCCCTGGTTCGCCCGGCGGCTGCCGTGCTAGTTTTGCTACTATGAGCAGCTTTGGGACAACTCCAGGCGGTCTGCAGCAGACAAAGCATTCAGCCGCTTTCAGTAGATAACCGGGCTATGCCCTAACGATGCAATTGCGAATTGCGGTAAGGAAAAAGCTTTAACAAAGGGGCGCTAGCAGGATCTTTACGGTGGCTGGTGGTTACATAAGACACATACATAGCGGGGTGGGTGACGAGAGGAAAGATCGAGGTGCCGCATTAAGAGGGAGTTCCGTGCACCGATGTCCGGACATGCTGGAAACCCTCCGAGTTGAGCTGCTAATGGCCGATGGGTTGTTTCCTTGCATTTCCACCCTGCAAAACGTGAGATCATTCTGACTTGTCTACCTCTTGGGTACCTCCTCCTGCGTACTGCATCAAGTCACGATCCACCTCTACTTTTTACTCCCTCCTTCGCACTCACCACCACACCCACCGTTGCCGTCATCATATCCGCTCGAGTACAAACCATTCAGATTTCCAACCCTCGAACCTCCGATCGGCACCTGCGGCATATTCACCTCATCCCCAACCAACAACCAATCCCACGTTCAATTCCTCGAGTGGCGCACCATGGCAAAGTAGCCTCCGTAACTTCTGGAATGGCTGAGCTGCTGAGGTGAGCAGATGCCGTTGCCATTAACTATCGACGATAACAAACCACCACCCACAAGAAAACTCAATCCAGCTCTACAGGGCGCTGCACCCTCCACATCCGCACCGCATTTCACGATGGAGACTGTTCATGGAGTCGATATTTCGTGGATGAGCAGCCATCACAGCTCCAACAAAGGTATGTACCCGAGCGAACTTGAGGCTATACGTTACACCGATATGGTTCTGACAGGAGATTTTACTGCGGCGGGACCTGTCATGGTCATTGTCCCTAGGAAAATACTTGTGCTAACAATACTATTGATAGATACCAAACATCATACCCCGCTACCTTCCTCCCTCCCCGAGAAGGATTCCAAGTTGGCACACAATGGCAATGGACATGTAGACGTACCTACGATCCCCAAACCTATACCGGCACACAGGCCAGGCTTTTCTAGGAGTGGCTCGACCGACAAAACAATAACTTTAACGGGAAGTCTGCCCGCTCTATCCAAATCGATATCTCCAACATCACCGGCTGCTGGTTCTCGACGTAACTCATGGCTCTCGAGCATATCCTCGAAATTCTCTTCCTCCTCTCCCACTACCGCTCAACCCCAACCCACGTCTCCCAGCTCTCCAGTCCCCCCGGCATCTCCATCGCAAGAAATTCCTATACCTTCGGGACCTCAGGCTCCCAGGAATGCGGTATTACCACATGCAACAAAACCTGCAGGCGATGCGCCGTATACACCTGCACCTCCTAAGTCCACACAGCCAAGTTTCCTTCAAAGTGCCTTGCGAAGATTATCGTCATCGGGTGGGCAGTTGGTTCATGCGCCCAAGGGTGTGCAACATGGTCTGTGCGAGAGGAGGGTATTGAACGTAGACCCCAATAGGGAGCGATGCCCAATTAATGAGCTTGACGCGTCCAAGCTGCGAAGGGTAGCGTTTTGTGTCGATGTTGAAATTGCAAGTGGACCGCGATACAATGATGAAGCTTCAGATGAGAAGCTGAAGGAAAAAGAGAAAAAAAGGAAGATGGCGGAGAAAAACCAGGCCGAAACATTTAAAACCCCACTGAATGCCAAGAACGAGGAGTCAGATGGAGCCAGCAAGTTCGAGGGAGAAATGTTTCCAGTGGATTCTGAAAAAGGGGTCTTGGAAACTACGGGCGAGGTAAAAGAGGACTCGTCAACAGTAGAGAAAGAGACGAAGAAAAAGGAGAAGAAAAAGCGCAGCGAAGAGGAAAGGAAAGCCCGAAAAGAGAAGAAGCGAAGGCTAGCCGAAGCAAACGGTACACTGCCCATAGAGCTTATTCGGAATATAAGTGACAGCTCCTTGGGCAGCTCATTGAATGGCACCGGAACGCCTCAAACTCAAGTCTTTCCAACAACAGACCCCGTAAGAATTTATCGCCGATGTTGTCAATTACGGGAAACACCGATCTTAAAGAAGATTACCGAGCAACTCACTGCTTCGGCACTGGCTTCGTCCACACCTGGTGTCGTAAATTCTCTAGACTTGACCGGATACTGGCTTCAGTTACCCGATTTAATAACACTGGGAGATTATTTGGCGGTCGTGCCTGTGAAAGAACTAGTCATGGACAATTGTGGCCTATCTGATGAGGGAGTACGAGTAATTCTAGCAGGCCTGTTAGCTGCCAAGTGCCCCGAATATGGAAAGCTAAAGCCTCGAAAAGAAAGGAGAGATGGCGAAGTCCAACAAGGTGGTGTGGTTGAGCGTGTGGTTTTGAAGAACAACATCAAAATCGGCAAAGACGGGTGGCGATACGTATGCCTCTTTATCAACATGTGTCGCTCCTTAAAGTCAATGGATCTTTCCAAAATTCCAATACCCCAGTCTTTACCATCGGCGCCTCCTCATAGCAATGGTCACCACCTTCATCGAACTCCGAGTGTATCATCCAATCAAGAACCAGATGTTTCGTGCCTCCTGCACAAAGCACTAGCGGAGAGATTGGCCGGGAAAGAGCTCGAGTTACTGAACTTCGCAGAATGTGGCCTGACCACCGAACAACTTGGAAGCCTTATCGATGGTGCCCTCAAGTCAGGCCTTCGTCGACTTGGAATAGCTGGCAACAATCTCACTGCGGAAGGTATGAATCATGTAGCTCGATATCTTCGAAATGGCAAATGCGAAGGACTGGACTTGGGCGGTAATGATCTGCAAGAGCAACTTGGTATAATTGCGTCTGCATTGGAGCCCGAGAATGACCTCTACGCCCTAAGTCTGGCGGACTGCAATCTCACCCCGGATTCGCTATGGACCTTATTTCCCACGCTATCGAAGCTGAAGAATTTCCGGTTTATCGATTTGTCGCAAAACCATACCTTGTTTGAAATGCAGCCTAGTGCGCTTTCTCTACTCAGGAGGTACGTTTATGCTTGTTTTTGATATTGCTTATGCGAATATTTGGCTGCCTAATCAAGGGGATTGGTTTTCATTGCAGTTAATTCTGCGGCTGAGAGGAGGCTCAAAGCCGTCTTATGTCAGACTACTGGACACTATGTGTAGTCCCTTCAGCCCTACGAGTGTAGTAGCGCCTTTTATTGGCTCTGGAATATGCTAGGTTCATGTCAACTATGCTACCTCGTGCTCGATAATGCTTGATTGGATGGCATAACTTGCTGACAATGCTTAGATATATCCCCAAAATGCCTATACTCAGACGAGTACATCTCTCCGACGTCTCCATGACACCCGATCAAGCTATTGCACTTGCAGAGATTCTTCCTGAAAGTCCTAGTCTTG
This sequence comes from Hymenotorrendiella dingleyae, assembly GCA_003988905.1. NCBI lineage: Eukaryota > Fungi > Ascomycota > Leotiomycetes > Helotiales > Helotiaceae > Hymenotorrendiella > Hymenotorrendiella dingleyae. The sequence goes on from QYAP01000037.1 coordinate 53,836, forward strand.
CTCACTTGACTATTTTGGAAAATCCACAGCTAGCTGCCCTAGCCAATGCAACGACCGAAGCCAGCCAAGAAGAGGCCTGCGCTTTGTACGCATCACTCATGGCTGCAGTTCGGGTCTCAAATACCATCATGTGTATCGATATTGAAGTGCCGTCCCCTGAATCAAGCGAAGTTGTAAAAGCATTGGCTAAGCAAGTTGTTGCGTACTGCTTGCGGAACATGGAGAGAGGACCCGTTGCAGAAATCAGCGAGGCTGTTGCAGCAATGCCAGATCCTCATGGTGGCGAGAAGGAAGTTGCCGTGCCAGAAGTGCTTATGCATCTAGTTGGCCATGACGAAGAGTTCGGCCAACATCATGATGACGATGAACCTGCACCTGATGATGATTATGTTATCGGAGGCTCTGGGGTGGTAAAGGCTCTAGGCATATGCTTAAAAAATAGAGGGAACGATTCAAGGCCACGAGCCGACTATCCCGATAGCGGTAGTGGTTCGGCGACGCCGAATCCCACTGCGCAAGGCGGTAAGGCTAAAGACATGTCTAAGAATCTCCTTGGTAGCGCTCGCAAAATCCGAGCTAGGTTACAGCCTGCTTTGCTCAAAGAATCGAAAGGGAAAGACCGAGTAAATTATCGTAAGTAATACCCCGGGATTCTTCAACCCTGGTGCTGACATTATGTTTGTCCTCTCCAGACCGCCTCTTGTTCCTTGATAAGACACTTGAGGGTATGATAAATCGATTCGAGGACGAGTATCCCGAGACGCGCGTATCCACAAATTTCACCCCGCCTATTGTAGACATGAACCAAGAGAGCCCTTCAGGCAGCCTTGTTGAAAGCATGGAAGGATTTCCAAATCATGATGGTCATGCATCAGATACTGAACGAGCACAACATATGGAATTACCGCCCTCGGATGACGAAGGCCCTGTTCGTCCAATGCTTTCTCGTCATAATTCAGATGTATCCCTTGCCTCTCGAGCACTCAATGAAGAGGAGGGTCGCATGCATCGTTTTGGGCAACAGGTCCGACGTAGCATGCTCAAATCAGAGACCGAGGAGGTTCATACAGCGATTGGAAATGAGGAGCCACACAAACATATCGAGCTCCTCAGATTCATGGTGGAAGGTCTCGGGGGTGATGAAATCCGAGAACGAGTTCAACAACGCGTCCAAGCGCAGGGTTCCGAAGAATTTCTAGGTGACATGGGACACGAAGCCTGTATGCTCAAAGAACAACTGAAAGAGCAAGATCCGGAGGGCTGGTTGACCTTCATCGAGAGCCAGAAACTAGCAGAGAAGAATACAATCTTCGGCCTCGGCTCAATGGTCGGGAATAGCTCTAACAACGAGAGCGCAATTGCTGAGTGAGGCTACTTTTTTGGGCCTCGTACTCGCTCGACTTTGATCTTGGCACACGAGCATTGTCCCGCCATTTTTACGACACGTATAACTTTTATTGACTTATTTGATGACGGAGCGAGTTTCAAATTTGGGTGGAGCGATTGTTGCTTCATTCGGTATCAACCGAGCAGTTTTCAATGCGGACGGACGGACGAGCATAAACCATTTTTTGGAGGAATGACGGCGCAGATTAGGCGGGATATCTTTTTTGAGATGACTATACCGGAAGATGGGTTCGGTGTGTGTAAATTATGATGAGTGGGACAAAAGACATGGTATGAGATATGTATTTAGCTGGAACATTAAAGAATATGACAGTTTGCAGAAGATTCTTTTGTGTGGGTGCTAGAGTATGTGGAGGAGCTTGGGTTGTTAAGCCTGGTTTTTACATTGTGAGCAAAACTTTTAGTTCTTCCGTTTGTGCAGCGTTTTTGGTTGGTTGCAGAAGATGCTTCTATTCGTGAGATGTGATGTGGGCGAAAAAGAAACGGGGGAGTTTCCTCGCTTACGATGGTACACCCCTTTTGTCATACTGTACTTCCCTCGGAGACATCCACGTAGGTGGGAACCGCCACATGTTGTCATGATGATGCATTGTGAGATCGAGATGCGCGCGTAAGATTTTCTGGGGAATAGGATAGTATAGTGTTGATATGCAGATTTGTTATTATGGAGGGAAGGACGCGGGTGGTCAGATATCTGAGACTAAGGAGTAGGAATTTGGAAGTCACGAGTGTAGATGCGGCCGAACCTACTGTACCATATTTCCCAATCTCACTTTGCTCGTGTTCTGGGTGTCGAGGGGGCGTTGATCGAGGCTGAATCAGATTCCGTGAGATTGGTAACTGGTTGACTGTCTCGCTTGTCAGATGATGTGGTGCGGGAGATCTCACGTGTGTGGAGGGTGTGCTGTATGTCAGTATGTCAGTAATTAATTTCCTGGCGTAGGGTGGACGGTGATGAAGTGAGTGGGATGATGGGTGTGGTGAGGTGGGAGAAGGAGGGAGGGATGTGGTGAGGTGCTTGGGTGAGGTTGTGACGAGGTGGTGATGTGAGGTGGTTTTGGTAGGAGCCTGAGGGTGGGTTGGTAAGAGGGGTGAGTAACCGTGAATTAAGGGGCTTGGGTTTGGTAGGAGGATAAAGGGTGGAAGTGTGGTAATGGTTGAATGGAAGGGTGGGGATGGGGAAAGACTTCCGAAAGAGTGAGAAGAGTAGAAATGGGAAGAGATAGTCTAATAGAGAGATAACATTAAGAGGGCGTATATAGATTGTATTTGTATAGGGTATACTATATCTCAACCTCTGCATTACAAATAATAAACTAAGCCAAGAGAAAACACATATCACTTAAAAAATATTAAACCAAATGCTCTTCAACATCCCAATCCTCATCCACTTCAACATAACTTTCTCATTGCCCCTCCACTAAACCCCTCCCTCCCTTCCCCTCCCCTCCATGCAATATAATCCACATGTTCTCAAATCGACTACCATGTCTATTTCCATGTGCTCAAAAAACTCAGAAAGCCCGAGGTAGCCATCGATAGAATACGCAAAACTTCCCCATCCCATCCCATCCCCCACCAACACTCCCCTCCTTCCCCATCCACAGCATGCCACTCCTACACCAGGAATTCTTTTCTTCTTCTTCCTCAAAAAACACCAGATTCCATTCCAAAAACGACTAGTAAAATGCGTTTACGAAACTTCCTCAAGAGATGTTTCTGTTTCTAGGAAAAAGAAAGGGAAATCCTATTGCTGCGACATTTGAAAACTGGGAAAAGATGAAGTCGTGGTGAGTTTACTTGAAAAGGGGAGATGTGATTACATCTGCTCTTTCCTTGATTCTTGTGTACCTAGAATTTAAAAACGAGAAAAGTGCTAGCGGAAATAATTGCTACAGTAGCAACGTGATTCGAATTCCTAAACGGCTAACTGAGATACCATGGATAAAGCAACAAACGGAAGGCTCAAGGGCCTACTTGTGCAGACCATACCAAGGGAGTGAAAGATAGGTATCCAAAGAAGAGAAGCAAAAGCGCGTGAAACCAAGATCCTGCTTGCAACTGACAATCAATCACACACACACGCAAACAAAAACTCCTCACATCCTTATGTCCAAGTAAACTCATCGGGACTATCATTTTATCTATCTTATTCTATCCTATCTCGTCAACTCAACAACAACCCCTCTCCAACCTCTCCACATCAACTTTTCCATCAAAGACCCAAAAAGTCACTCGACCTTAGCCAAAAACGTATCATCATATTTTACTCCATAAATAATCAATTAATCCATATCCTACCACCCGCACACCCAAAACAAGAAACCCGAATTCAAAGCCTTAAAATGGCTACTATTAGAGAACCTCTCTATAAATTGTTTGAAAATGAAAATTCGCAATAAGAAATGAAATAATCCCCCCCCCAATTTCGCCACTCCCTTTGATATTAAGGCCATACTCCAATCCTGCATCCTCGTTCGTAAAATTTAATGGCAAAAATCTAATTAATGGGTGAAAGATGTGGTGGCAACAAACGCGGCAAAACGGACTTGGAAAGAGATGGAAACAGATAACAGCAGGCATAGCACTAAACCTCAAAATTTCTACACATTATTGATGAAAAGTGGCGATTTTTAAACCCTGCGAAGCCTCTCGTGATTTTGATGTCGGGCTTTCCATGGTCCGCCCACCCAACTAGCCGACGGAGAAGAAAGGAGGCGCATCACGTGACTCGTATAGATTTGTCACCCGTGGAGTTCCTGGCACATGGAACCCCCGAGAGGCACGGCAATTGGTAGCGTTGCGATTATTCCCGTATGATTCTTCGCCTCTCGCGTTGAATATTACCATTGGAAATTGTTCCTTCGTGAGTTGATGAGTTGCACAGGGAAAACGTGTTCGGTCATCCCGTGATAGGCGGCTGGGCCCCTTGTGATGCGCTTTCTCAGCCGAAGAATCCTTTTACAACATCGCAACGTCGAGCAATCGGAAATGTTCTCCCCCCACGCCGATTCCGAAATCAATGCCGCTCCCGGTAGTTTAAGCCTTCCCTCTTCTTTCCAATTCCCTTTCCTTGCTCTCTTCACATGCCTTGCACACTCCGCCACCAAAGACACGAGTGTGTCGTCTCCATCCCTCGGCGACTATGATCTCACCTTGCACCTCAACCTCCACAATTTCCTCTGATGGCATGTAAATTGGAGGTGGACTGCCTGCTTGGACATATGCGTCGGGCGCAGGGTGAGATGTAGGAATTGGGAAGGAAGTTTGAGAAGTCGGGTGGGGGAAGGGCTGAGAAGGGAGCGGGAGGGAAAGAGTTTTGGTGTATGAGCGACGTCGGGGCTGTTGCTGAAAGTCTTCGTTCGCGGTGACGGTCGTTGATGGAGACTCGGAGAAAGAGGTCGATTGTGAAAAGGAGGTTGTAGGAGAGAAGTGAGTGCTGGGAGTAGAAGAGATGGGTGAGCTCGTAAAATATTCCGCATTGGAGGGTGAGGAGATTGGTGGTAGGTAGGGTTTAATGGTCGGTGGTGGAAGTTGGGATGAGAGTGCCCGAGCATGACTTTTCTTTGGGCTGGTGATGTTCCTTTCTTGTTCATCCAATTCTGCGTTCTCGTCGTCCGTATAAACTTGTGTTTCCTTCCCCTTTTCGGATGCTTCATGACTTGATGACATCTTTAAAGCTTGATGTTTTGAGGACAAAACAAAGACAGATCCAACTGATACTCGTCGTCTGATGAGGAAAATGAGCAAAGAAAGTAGAATGATAGCCAGGAAAGTGGCTGTTGAAGTAATTGGAAAGAATGAACGTTCACTAGATGTCGTGGAAAAGGCTGGCGGCATTATGAATGATATAAAGGTACCTATTATATCACCAAGAGGATGTACCGTGTAATGGTGGCGGGGTTAGAGGGGTCGATCGGTTCCGGTTGGTTGGGGTGAGGTGGAAATGAGGGCAACAGCGAACGTTTCGTGCTTATGCTTTCTACCGATGGGTAAGGTGATATGATGATGAGTCGGGGTGGAACGGGGGCGGACTCTGCGGAGATGAGAGTAAACGAAATATTGACAGTTCGTAAATATCGGACATGGGGATACCGAAAGACGAATGTGGGAGGAGGTCGTGCTTATGTAGAAAGGAAGAGGCGAACTTTTAATCAATTCATCATCTCATCCTTCCTGTTATTGGGAAACGGAAGGTAATGGGAAACGGAAGGACTTTATGAGCAGGAGCGAGTAGAGTAGGGAGGGTAGTTGGTGCAAAAGAGATGTAAGCAAAGGAATGAAAAGGAAAAAGGTGATCTGACTCGCGCTTTATTTGACAGGAGGTTGGTCAACTAGTGGCACCTCATTAGCTTTCATTTCCTTCTTTGGGTTTGGATAGGAGGATAGGAGGAAGCGTTTCTGGGAGAGCGGGGAACTGCTCGCCCTCTGGCCCCCTTCATGTCAGGGCGGCTCGTTTTTCATCTGGCAGCATGTTGGATCGATTAGATCCCTGAGCCCTGGAAGAGCGCGGCAAAAAGAAGGTTGGGTAGTCTAGTGGAATAGTCCAAGTAGCCTAGTGGAGAGCAGATTTCAGTTCAGCCCAGCCAGGTAAAAGTGCCCCCCTCGTGCTACCATCTGCCTCGTCGCCTCGTACCAAAGTAGCAGTACCGAGAAGAGGAGCTCCAGGGAACCAGGGGAGACAAGCTACAAGGAGCTGCAGCTCCAGGGTCCGGACCCTGGTCGATAGAAGCCAGTGGAACAGTGATCTTCTGCCCAGGGTCTTACAGGGTCTTACAACGCCCTATGGCAGGCCTCGACCGCCACCAGTCAGCCGACGCAACGCGCTCAGCGGATGGGATTAGCGCTGTCGAAGCGCATCATCGCTATAGGGCTGGCCTAACGGCTTGAGGTGGGCGAGCCCAGAACAGCAATTGCTCCCGCGCGTTGGCTTGTGTTCCGTCACAACTTGTGAATGGAGGCGCAAAGAGCACAAGCTGCGTGAAAAAAGCGTACCATGGTTGCAACTTGCAAGCAGAAGAGGTGTTCGTACGGATCATAGGCAGCCAGGCCGCGGAAGCCTTTCTCACCGCCATCAGAAAGTCACCAGAGGCATGAATGTTGCTTTCCCCATCATCACGGGTCATCTCTCCGCAGGGCCGTTGGAATTCGAATACTGTACAGGAGCAACTCCTCCCCAAGCTCCCGAGTCCCAAGACTCCGTCCATGCCTACTCGAGTAGCAAGCGATTGCGCCGCCGTATATCGCTCCACTCGCGGTCGTTCGCGCTTTACGTACAGAACGTCAGCTCAAGTCGATTCCCGAGGCAAGGGAAGAGGGAATGGCAAGAGTCCAACGGAAGGATGGAAGGCACTGGCAGTTGAGAAAATGACCGCATTGAGGATCTTCCAGCAAAGCTCCCAACAGATGATGTCGCTATTCCAACGTCGCGACCGGTTACCGCATACACGCGCCGTCATGCTGCTGAGCGTCACGGATTCACGGCGAGTGGCTGCTTCTCCGACGGTCTACAGCGCAGTCGCGGTCGCAAGCGGGATGTGCAGCAGATCATCGCAGGAATGAGGAGCGTCGGCGCCGCATCAAAGAGGTCAAAAGTGCCCTTGCGCGAACGGCAGTGGGCGCTCGGAGCGGCATTGGGGGGTTGGGGGCACAAGGATGGTCGCTGTCTGTCGCTGGATATTCTCTGGATGCTGCAGCATTGCGATGCTAGCGATCGCAACGAGGTGGTGCCCTGCGAATTGGGGTCTGCGGGCTGCAGATTGATGGATGATGGCGATGTGCTGCATTATTTTTGGTGGGTTTCGTCGGATTTCGTCTGTGGATGATGGATGTTCAGCTGGTGAGAAATGGCCCAGGCTTCCTGTTGGCTTGTGTTGCTTCCAAGCTCCCCTTAGCGGCTCGCTTCCCTGCAGTCGGGGCGTCAAAGCTTTGCTCATTGGCCAATGCAGACCATTTTTTCAGCTGCTGTCAACACCTTCCAACACCCCCGACATTCTGGTCTTCCCAGCCCAGTCTTCCTAAAGAAGCAATCATCGGCCCAGCAGACCAACTCCAGCTAGACCAGCATTGAGGCTATGTCAACGGAGGCCCACGTCCGTAGAATGAGTAAGTAACGCCCTCTTCAGTGTCTTCACCAACCCATAGCCGTCGATGCCGCGGTCGCTTATTCTGTATTACGTAGTTCTATGATAGCGTGGTAACCGATAGGAGGCGGCTGCCTGCATATTCGCTTGTCGAAGCTGTGCAGAAAGGGGGGGCTAAATGACCAAGGGAGCTGGACAGGTGAGATGTGGATCATGAGGCGACAAAGAATTCTCGACAGGCCCGCTACCGTATCAGCACAGGAGCAATGTATTGGTATTAGTACAAGCAGGCCGTTGTGGATGATCGACGGATGGGGTGAAAATACTCGAGTGCCTCCATCTAGTTCTCTGCCATCAGCCACACCCGGACTTATGAATTCATACATTTTCCGTACGAGGTACCGAAGTGAAGTTACCGCATTGATAGGTTTAGAGCCCCACCCTTTCTTCTACTCCCCAGCTGCCCCGGTTCTTTTGTCTCAATTCTTTCTTAATAGTCCAACGCAATGAGGATCAAAATGTAAGGGGCCCTGAAAATGGGAGAACTCTCCCATTCTGCTCAATTCTCTCTGACGGTCTGGTATAACAAGGTCAAAACCTGGAGAGCAGGTGGTGCTCTAAACCAGTTAATACGGCACTCGTCCAAAGAAGACCAAGATGGGAAGGTAATCCGTAATCAGCAGGAGAAAAGCGAACGCCCTACATCGTGGGGCATCAATAGCCCCCAAATTCATGAGGGGTTCAACGTTGGCGAATACAACCCATGGAAAAGTGCTGATGGAGAATCAGTTGGAACTGGCGGTCAGGGCTTGGGCTACTCGGTACAAGTCGAATACTCTACTCGGTATGCAAGATTGCGGAGCGGTTCTGAGGCCACTCAGCCAACAATTCCAGTCCCTGTGGTTAGGTGATGTGAGAAGCTTCAACTATTCACACTCGCCAGACCTTGATACCGGTCCTGAGGCAGTGACTAATCCCCCACCGCCAGGGAACCGCATAGGCAACATCTGCATTGCGTCAATAACGACATACCAAATCGAGAAGAATTTTAGGTGCTGACACCGATCTCAATAACTGCCTCAACCTGGGGCAGCGTCAACATTCGTAGATCGCTCCACCGGATTCCCTGCTTCTGTAGGCATGCCTCGACAGAGCCGCATTACTGCTTCCGCATCATGCAAGGCCGGATACGGAGTTATACAGTAGCTGTTGTTGCTCCTCCGCATACGAAATCCAGTATCTCGTTATCTCTCATCCTCCTCGGATGGCTCATCGAGTAAGTGCCACCAAAGACAATTTGCCACTGGATATCATCATTAGGGAAACACGAGATGGCAAAACCAAAATGGAACTGACGCCGGAACCGGAACTGAGAGAAGAAATATTGAGATGGTGATGATGATTGCGGCTGAGGTTTTTGCTTCCATTTCGAAATTGGGTGTGCAACATTGATCTATGCGGCTCGATTGACGCTTGCTCCAAGCCCTATGGGACTTCGACCCAGTATATCAATGGGAAAGCCCAGTGAAAGGCCCAGTAGAATTAATGGGAAATCCCAGTATATAGCCCTTAACGAAAAATGTATGTAAATCGGCACTCGTAGACCAGTAATTCCCAGTGAAATCAATGGGTATTCCCAGTGATTCCCAGTGAAAACACTGGGCTTTTCACTGGGAATAATGAAGCTATTCACGTGCTATTTACATAAATGTCCACATTCCTACTTCTCCACCCCCCCATATCTATGACATAAGGCCACCTGGCACCTCGCCACCCTCACCGCCACCGCCCGTGTAGTATATCCTCAAGTGTGTGTGTGTTCGTCATTGTAGGTACGTCGTCGTAGGCATGTAGGTAGGCACGTCGTTCGTAGGATCGTTCGTACTACCTAATTCTTTTATTAGTAGTAGTTTAGGAAGAGGGGAAGGGGAAGGGGAAGTGGGAGGGAAGACCTACTTGGTAGAGGTGGCGGAGTTATGTTATGAGAAGGAAGAAGGAAGAAGGAAGAAGGAGAGAAGAGGAGAAGAAGGAATTTCTCTAAGTTAATTTCTATCACATGACTAGAAAATCCCAGTATTCTAGTTCACTGAGATATCCCAGTATATCTCAGTATTCTAATGGGTTTCCCATTGAGAACTCATTAAAATACTGGGAAATACTGGGAAACCCATTAGAATACTGGGATATACTGGGTTGAAGTCCCATAGGGAAGTAAGCCCCTTGGAACACCGCGCCACGCCGCACCGCACCTTCTAGATCCCCCATGAACGTCTTTTGGTCCGAGTTGTGAAAAGCTAGAGAGCTTCTGGCAGCTTGGATGCAGCACGGACAGGTTTGAGGGCAAATGTAAAAGTGTGCATGAATCTGACTGTCAAAGTATTACCGGTAGTCTGACTTCAGATCCAAAGATTCCCGGACGTACTGTATGCGCACTGGCGCCTCTAGCTACCAAGTAGGATGGTGATCGGTAGCCTGTACAACATCTTAGTCAGAAAACGACGACGAACATGCCATATTCAGAATAGAACCAAATGACTCGGAAAGTTGAAAAAACCAAAGCCGAAAACACAGAAACCAGCAGTATGTAGAGGTATTGTCGAATTGACTGCGATTGAGATACACAGGTAGTACCCCTAGGCTAGGCTCGAGGCTCGAGCTAGGTACTATAGGTAGATGGACTCTTACGCGTAGGGAGTTCGCGTTGACCGACCCACTGGGTCCCAGAAATAGGATGGAAGAGATGAACGCGAGGATATACTTCGCACATAACAAACGAAGGAAGCAGCCTCTATGGTCTGCAGGGAAATATTGGTGTATTCTTTAATTACCTGTCTTTGCCGGCGTTGTCCAAAAACTCGGAAGTAACTAGGTACCGCCCGTCTGGTGGGCCCTGGTCACCTGACCGTGACATTGGATTTGCATCGTCCGAGCAGCTGGAGACCTTCGGCAAATTTCAACGACATGAAACGTGCAACACAACACCATCGTCTCCCGCCCAACTTTCCACAATGTCCAACAGCACCATCTTGGTCATAGCGATGACATCGAAGCTGTACGGCTCATTGATTCATGCTCAATGCCTGATTGATTTGAAGGAAGAGGAGACTGCACCAGTGGCAATACCAAACACAAGCAGAAGAAGGTGGAGACTCTGGAGAGAAAGAAGCACCAGAACGGAAACACGATCTCCATTCGAGACGGCCTACGACCATTAACCGGATCAGCCGTATTCAGGTTTACCCTTTTTCCTTCACACAGCATATGGCTTCGAGAACCAGCAAATTACAATAGCGAAACTTGTCTCCCCTCAGCTCCATCTGATGATTTTGTACTTCAGTTGGAGGTCAAGCATCCAATCTCACATCTTTGAAGCTGAGTATCAACTACGAGACTACCGGTACGCACTGCCACGGCCATAACCCCACCGCGGTTATGGTCCTTCCGCAAGCTCAGATGGGTAAGTCTTTTATGCTATTGAGCCTGACCGCTGATAGCCACAGGGGTATCCGCGTTCTTCCACCCCATCTCCAGGATGGATGATCGCCCATCCCAGTGCTGGTCTCCTAGCTTTCTGCCGTGGGCTGGAGCTCTGGAGCTCTCATTGCTTTCCCATTGCTTTGCCCATCATCTCTATACATAATATTCCATTGCTTGAGGCGAATTTTGTTTGTTTCGTTTTTTGGATTTTTCGCATATCTGCAAGCTACAAACATTTGGCACTTTTCTCTTTCAAGTTATCAATAGCTAGTGTTAAACAGTACTACTCAAGCAGGCGCTACTATACTTGCTAGACCGAATACTCTGCCTCAGGAAAACCCAGTCAATGCCTGGTGGCGGAGTAAAGTCGTTGTCTTCAATTTGATGCCAGACCAAACTGCACAGAAGTTGTACATAGGGCCCAAAACATGCGGACATCTACCTTTTGAGGTTCTGGTCGCGAAATCTGGCATTGCTTTTCTCCATAATCCTCCATGTTTCGATCCCCCACGTTGTCAATTGATCCACCGGATCGCCCACCGGGACAACAATATCCATGCTGTGGAGGGATATGTTCTACTCTCCAACGAACATAGTTTTGGCTCGCCAGACCTACATTGCACAGACATTTCGTTTGGAAGGTTGCTGTATTAGGGGTAGTTCTTCTTGAAATCTGTTCTCTGATTGGTGCTCTGCTGTTTTAAAACGAAGCCCTTGTCCTTTCCTCTTTCTCCACACACCAATCGCACACCCTCGTTTACCATTCGCTTAATTCCATACAACCTAGAGTCAAACGCGCAGAGCCTCACCTTGCGAGATTTGACAAGACTGGGGAATAACTTTGATCCATAATGATCTCTACCAGGCCTACATGGTCACTTAGGGCACCGAGTCACGCACAGCCTCCCGTGGATGGTGATCAGTGCTTGTTAGTCATTCCTGTCTCGAGCTTTGTACCGGTATCACCACAGTTGGAGAGGAAGGTCAGCTTTCAAACAAGCAGCAGCAAACTGTCCTGCCGGCTATTCATACCAAGCCGGCTCGGAGTAACAAGCCTTACCAAGGCCGTTGAGTGGCCCGGCATCCGGTCTTTTTGCCATCAAGGACTGTGCCAAACTTTCTCGTAGTACCAGGGCTCTGTTTGTATATAATGCTGTTCGAATCCCATCTCAACATTCCTCATCAGCATCTTAGATCTTCAGCTTCTTCCTTTCATCTCTTCTATCCTTTATAATATTTCCAGCCAGGTGCCGGACACTTCAACACATCCAACTATTCTATTACTATCTTTTTAATTTTCTCAACACCATCCCAATCCTTCAAGATGCAATACTCAACTGTCGTCCTCGCTGTGGCCTTCGCTGCCACCAATGTCTTCGCACACGGTGTCATTGACTCTGTCAAGGGTGCCAACTCTGTCACCATGCCAGCTCTCTCAGGTATGTCTCTTAACAATCTCATCCTCTCATCGGCTTTGACTGACACATCTTCTAGTCGCTGATGGAACCCCAAGAGATTGCGCATCCCCGGGATGCGGTTCTGAGGCCGATACCTCCATCATCAGAGACAAGGAGCTCGGAACTGCTAAGGCATCTGCTCTCGGCCGTACCGCCAACGGACCAGTCAGCGCCGAGAAGATGATCTCCATGTTCATGGGAGGCAACGCCAACTCCACTGAGGCCATGGCTGCTCGTGCTATCCACGAAGACATGCTCCAACGCCGATCTCTCGGTGTCCGCCAAGCCAACGGAGGAACCAAGACTCCTAAGGGCACCAAGGAGACTGCCGTCAAGGCAGCGATGGGTATGGGCGCCGCATCCGGTCTCCCAACATGCTCCGACTCCGGCAAGGTTGAGATGACCTTCCACCAGGTCAACCAGGACGGTGCTGGCCCATTGACCGCCATGGTTGATGGTACCTCAGGTGGAACTGACGTAAAGGCATTCAAGACCGCCGAGGTCACCCAGAACGTCCCAGGTATCGGTGTTGGTGGTCTCTCCGCCGCCTCTACTATGGATTTCCCAGTCGCCATCCAGATGCCAGCTGGCATGACCTGCTCAGGCTCCGTCGGAGGTGCCAGCAACGTCTGCGTTGCCATGCTCAAGAACGCAGCTGCCGCTGGACCATTCGGTGGATCCGTTGCCTTCACCATGAGCGCTGCCGCCAAGAAGCGCGCCGTTGAGTACAACCTCAGCAAGCGCCGCTTCGCCCGCTCCATCAACAACAAGGCATAAGCGCCTTTTTTGGTGGTGATTTCACAGTTTGAGGTCCACGGTACATGATCGAGAAGAGGGGTCCATTTTGTATATAATGATGTTGCGGGGGTTGATATGGACCTAGGGGGTTTCCTTATTTTCTTATTTTCTTAATACTCAGCGTTGTTTTTCCTTCTTTGGTGGACTGGGGTGGTTTCTTGGATAGAAGAGGCCGGGAAGCTGGTGTGGCTGGAATCTGAGATTTCTGTCACTCTTTTGGCGGCAGTGGTAGATAGAATTAAATTTATACATTCCTTAAATATAGTTGCATCTCTCATTTGGTGATTTTTACGATGTGGCTGATTCTAACCATTAATCTTGTGCATTTTTCTAATGACACCTTTCAACCTTTGAGGCTTAGGACTGAACTTGATGAAAACTCCTCACTGTGTTCACCGCGGCATACAGTAGTACCTCTCCTTTCAGTTCAACTTCTCTCAGACTTTGGAACAAGCCATACAATCTCCTTTTCACCCCCTTTTTAAAACTCTCAACACATCCCGTCTTCAACCATCATCACAATATCAACTCTCAACCCCCCCCCCCCCCCCCCCCCTTCAAATGCTCGCACATTTCGCAGAAGTTTTCACTCCGAAGGAAGATGGAGATTCTTTGGGAGGAAAACATAGAAACTCGGGGGCTTGAATGGACTTTAGATGCCTCTGAGGGGTTCCGGGGTCGATGTTGCTGCTGGCTGCTTTTTCGTTCACATGCAAGGGTTAAAATACGAGAGAAGATATTGCATCGAACCGGCCTAAACACGACCCAAAACCGACAAGTCAAAATGACGAAATACCCCTCCTACTAATGGTTTGTCTGTCGTTGGTCGTTGACCCAAGCATATGGATCCTCAGCACGGGCCAGACCTAAAGTCATGCAGGGATGAGCTCCCCTGTTTATCAACCTCCTTAACTCCGCAATCACAAGTGAGTGTCACCACACTGAATTTCGCTTTCGAATATCAGTCTTTTCTCGAAGCCAAGCCTCACTCAAACTTTACCTTCTCTAGGTATTTCCCGTCATTTTACGAAGCGGATTTCTGAAGCTGCAGAAGACGACGCGACGAGACGACGAGCGTAAGGAGAACGATAAGGATTTCTTATCGTGAGGGCTACAATTGGGGGACGAGATTGGGGTATTTGGGTTGAGGGGTTGAGAGATTGGGATTGAGGGGATTTAGAAGGGATGTCGACGACGACGCGTGAGAGACCTGTTGTGGGGGGTGGTGGGTCGAAAGAGATGGTTGTTGCGAAGCAGGAGAAGAGCCAGAATTACAAGGGATTTGTTGCCGGTGTTTTCTCTGGGGTTGCAAAGTTGACTGGTAAGTCTACATTTCCCTAGCTTTCAACATCTGCTACTTCAGCATTGAGATGCTCCGACACCTCATCCAGACTCAATTGAAAAAATAAAGCTGACACTCTTCCAGTCGGCCACCCCTTCGACACCATAAAAGTACGCCTCCAAACCTCGACCTCCACCCAATTCTCGGGCCCCCTCCACTGTCTCCTAACAACCCTCCGCAACGAAGGCTTCCCGGGTCTCTACAAAGGCGCCACGCCCCCCCTCGTCGGCTGGATGTTCATGGACAGCATAATGCTCGGCTCCCTAACCTTCTACCGCAAACTCCTCCACCGCACCGTCTTCACGCCCTCGCAACTCTACGACTCCCCCTCCTCTCTCGCCGCCATCTCCACAACTTCCACAGCTCATAAACTGCCTACGCTAGGCCATGCCATGGCCGGCGTAATGGCAGGCGCGACGGTTAGTTTTATCGCTGCGCCGGTGGAACATATCAAGGCGCGATTGCAAATTCAATATTCGTCGAATAAGGCAGAGCGGCTGTATAAAGGCCCCATCGACGCCTTCCGGAAAATCTATAAATTCCACGGTCTTCCAGGGGTTTACCACGGGTTATCAGCAACGCTACTATTCCGCTCCTTTTTCTTCTTCTGGTGGGGATCCTACGATATCTTCACTCGTCTCCTAAGTACCCACACCTCCCTTTCCACTCCCGCTATAAATTTCTGGGCCGGCGGTTTGTCGGCGCAGGTTTTCTGGTGCACGAGTTATCCCAGCGATGTGGTGAAGCAGCGCATTATGACGGATCCGCTGGCGGGGGGGTTGGGCGATGGGACGAGGAGGTTTAGGGGATGGAAGGAGGCGGCGGCGGCCGTGTATAGGGAGAATGGGTGGAGGGGGTATTGGAGGGGTTTCGTGCCGTGTTTTTTGAGGGCGTTTCCGGCGAATGCGGTGGCGTTGGTTGCGTTTGAGGGGGTGATGAGGAGTTTGCCTTGAGAGGAGCTATGATGCTTCTTGATAACATGGCAAACCTCAGACGAACGAGGATCTCAATGATTATTTACACCAATCTGGAAGGTCGACCGAACTACGCAATCCCAGCATCACAACCCTCAAACCCAAATTCGCAAATAGAAGAAAGAAGAACGGGATTTACCCACCCACCCCACTACCCGGCATGGCGTTGACGTTTGGCGTTTGGCAGGCATGGCGTTGGTGTTGGTTGCATATAGATACATAGATCAAAGACATGGTTTGCTTGTAAGTTTATGTAGAACGTTGATAAATCTCACATCTCAATTCTCACATTGTTGTACGTGGGTTTTGTCCTGGAATATGATGTTGAGATGAATGGAGAAAGTGCTAGTAGGTTTTATCTAAGCTTGGAAAACAAAAGAAAGTAAGGGTATTTCTAAAACCTATTTTTCTGAATACTTATTTATCTCTATTCTAAATTAAACGATATAAAGATTTTATATCGTTTAAGTACCCGAATCCCTTGGTAAGTAAAAAAGAACCCCCCTCCCCAAACCCTTCCCCTCCTCTCTCATCCCTCCCTCCCTCCCTCCCCCCTCCCTCCCTTCCCCATCAAATATACCTACATCCCATAACCATCTACCTCATCTCTCACACTTTCGTAATTTGATACTAGTAGTAAAACACCTTTCCCCGGGAATCTAGCCTACAACACGTACAAGTTACAAACAGATTTTGGGGAAGTAGTCTTCTAGGTAAGTATTTATTGGGTTGGGAGGGTGGAAGGAGGGGGCTGAGAATTTGTGGTTTAGATTTAGGTTGATGTTGGAGAAGATTATGGGGAAGGGGAGGGAAGTGGATATTTGGAGAGGAATGGATTAATGGCCTGTAGTGGCAGTGGTGCTTGCAAAGGTGTTTGGATTTTTCAAGAATGTCGGTTTTAAGTGGAGAGCATAATTCAAAAAGTTTTTCGTTGTCTTCGGCGAGAGAAGATAATTTTGGCAGAGATTTCATGTGGGAAGAACCCCCCTCTTTCCAAGCCTCAAAATCTTCAGGTACCGTACCAAGCCGTAAATCCGAAAATAAGGATTCAAGAAACGGAACATCTCACAGACACGTTCAGCAGTTGAGTCCAGGTCAAGCCTTGTTTTGGTTGTCCGGGCCACATGCCTCCAGCGTTTTCTTTCATTGAGAAGCTATATCTGCAATATGACCCATATGCACCCGTCATCAATCATGACATCCATCCATCATTTTCTAATTCTTTACTCGTCATCCTCCTCAGCATCATCATTGACAACGTTGAAGAAGCGGAGCTCGTAAACACCCTTGGAGGTAGAGACGACACGGAGCCAATCGCGGAGTTGTTGCTTCTTGAGGAACTTCTTGGTCCTGCACATCATATCCATTAGCCAAATATCCTTGAACGGAGGTGGGAGGGGAGCTTACAAGTACTTGAGATATCTGCCAGAGAAGTCGATGTGTGCAATGACCTCGATCTTGCCCTCACCAACCTGGGAGATCTTGACAGAGTCGCCGAGGTTTCCAACACGGTTGTCGACCTTGATCTTGTCCTGGAGGAACTTCTCGAAGGCGGAGACGTCGAAGATCTTGTCGCTTGCGGGTTGCGAAGCGTTGATGATGAACTAACATTAAAATCAGCACACCACCCCTCACAATTCCTCTCCCACAACCCGCAGATAAAATGGAAGAGGAGAGGAAGGGGATTGACATACCTTCTTGGTGACCTTGGCAGACTTGCCCTTGGGTCCTGACTTCTACATTGAATCTTAGCCTACTGTTTCACGCCACGAGGGCCAACAGCAAAGCGGTTTGTTCATGTACATACTGTGGATGGTGCCATTTTTGATTTGGGGGTAGGTCGCAAAGAGATATAATCCTGCGCCGCTGGTGGTTGGTGAACTTTTTGTTGTTGATTGACGGAGTGGTTGTTGAAAGTTTCGAAGATGCGCCGGGGAAGGAACTTTTTGAATGTGGGCGCCAAGATTTTCGATCGCCTATTTTAGCGTTTGTGGCTGATGGTCAGCTGACTGTGGCTTGAACATTGTCACATGACCTCTCTCGTATTGAGAGGCGGGGGGATCTTCCCAGGGAAAAGAGCCCTCTGAACTCTAATATGTTAATCTCAATTCTGTGAAGTATAATTAGCAAACCTTTGGAAGTATGGAACTATTGATTCTTGCTAATTGAGTTCCGTCTTAAAGTTACAATCCCGTATGGCGTTGAAGGCTTGAAGCAACCAAATCGCAGCATCTAAATCAAGTAATGTCAGTAATTATAACATTCCATCACATCATATCACATCACCAAGTATCAAAAAGACTTCAAGTTTCTTAGGGTATCAGATCATTCATTAATCTACTGTACAAGCCCTCCCCGAAAATCATAGATGCCGCAGTCCGTAGACATACGACTAAAAGCAAAACGCGCAAGAAATACCCAAACCCCCGAGCCCTCCCTTGACCCCATTCCTATCGTCCCCAATAGCCGTAATTATGATGAGATCATTACCGCCGCAAGCCGCGTTCATGTTCTACTGCCGCTAGCAGGATGTCCGAACATTCCGTGCCAAGTAGCAGAATGGAGAAAGAGAAAGCGCGCGTGCGAAACGCGGGAGTTTGTGTTTGTGTCAAAGTGCGACAAATGTTGTGGGAGTCGGCATTTGTCAGGTCGATAGATATGTAATGAGAGAGGTTGAGGTCGATTGTTGTGGCTTCAATCGGTCACTGACTGTTGGTGTTTTGGTCAGCCAGGTTTCATTTGTGTGTGACGCCATCACGAAAATTACCCAGACTATCGGGAGAGGTGGGGGCTGTTCGCTACCCCAAAGGTCTCAAACTCTCTTTGATCTGGGATGGCATTGACATTGCGGGGGAAGGAGGAGAAGACGTACCATCGCCTTCTAGTATTTCAGAATAATGTACAGCGCGTGGATGATTCCAGGAATGTACTGAGGAAGAGTTAGTATTTTGTTTGTATTCGAAGATGGGTGGTTCTGGAGAACAAAGCGCCAAGTACTTACACCAAGGATGGTCAACAGGATGTTGATGAGGAGATCAGCACCGCAGCCACGCTCGAGAAAGACACCTAGAGGTGGAATGAAGATGGCAAGAAGGATCTTGCAGATATCGGAAGTGGTGAAAGGCATATTGTTGTATGTATGGAGATTCGGTGGATAGTTTTGTTGAAGTGTGTAGGGCGAAGTGGATTGATTGACTTGCTTTGATTGATGATGGAGATGTTTTTGGGACGGAAGAAGTGCGGCAGACGGGAGCTCCTTAAGTAAATAGTCAAAGGACCGGATCCGGGTGTGACTGCTCTATGAGCTTCCAGACCTGGTGCCCCGTCACTAACTCGACAACAATGCTGTTGCTACGTCATGCCTACAAACGAACCATCTTAAGACTAGAAAATCATCGCCCAAGAAAGCGGAGACTGCACCAAAAATGCACACGTACGCCACAGAGATCCTGGGGACAAGGGCATGGCTGCCAACTTATGAATTTGCACAAGGCCGAGGCCTGGTAGAGGTTAGACGGCGACTCGGTGGCAGCCAGTGGCAGCTTAAACAAGTGATGCGATTGATGTACTATGATGCGCCACACTGTGGCTGAAGCGTTTCGCAACGACGTAGGCTACTAGGTTCGGTAGGATGGCAATTTGAGATTCCGCATCGTCATGGTCTCGAACTTTCTTGTTTAAACTTCAGCCATCCCCGGGGCTTCAAGACGAAAATAAGTGTGCACTCTGCCCTTGCCTCCTCCTGTCTCTCTAGTTAACTATCTACGCCATCTTCACTTTTCCCTGAAATTATCCGAAATGCCATGTACTCGGCATGCAGAATAGCACACTCGTCACTCCAACATGACAGGTACCACGTCGTGCTCAATCTGTACCGTCTCTGTACGGACAAGCACGGCAAGAATCAAGCCATGTTAGTCTGACAAGCTTCCAAGTATGCAGCCGAGAGAATTCTCCAACCTCTTGACTTTTCACCCCGTCTATCTCCGGGTTCGTCGGCTTCCTCGGCCTTCCTTCTCCGCTCTTTTCAAATGCCAAGAATATGTTACTATTCGGTCTGCAGCTTGGTCGCCGCCTACTAATCACGAGGCATGTAGTTCGCAGTTGCCGATTTCTCATTCAGACCAAGATATTGTTTGTCTCCATATTGGAGTATGCTTACTATTCTGATGGCTAGGTACCAGGATGAAGATCGACCTGGTCGATATGATCTTTGCTATAATATGGCAGCATTTTATCGTTGCTTTTCGGTTTTAAGCGCAGGTGCCGAAGCTCTCGAGTAGCCAATCGCCACCTTCAAGTCCATTAATTTGAGTTCAGAGAGAAATACATTCTAGGTATGATTGTAACTACAGGATGTCAATTGCCTTCGGATAATTAACCTCACAATTTCGTTCAATTTGCCATCGCTATTGAAGCACCCGCAAGAAAACCACTTCAAGACGTTGTCATATTAAGCAATGCGATGTCGTTCTCGCCATACAACTATTTATCTACTACGAGTAGGAACTTAGCGCTGTGCGGTTATACATCAGGAAGTAAGAAGTGAATTTATTGTAGAAGAGGTGAGCACAGATCTTCACATTGTTTAGTTTTGGAGAATTCGTTTTTGCTATTCTGCATTTTGTTTTCTATTTCAGGAGAAGACAGTAAGGTGTTCAGCACTCAACCTTTCTTCTCCTCCTCATCAGAGATGAATTGGCAAGTGGCGAGCAGACCATTGAGGTCACTCGACGTTTATCAAAGTTCCATACATAGTACACGATAATCTCTCAAGGGTGGTTTTTGGTTTGCTTGTTGTTTTCCGGAATCTTTTGCTCGAATGAAGTAAACTCTGGGAAGAAGCTCCGGCGGCTGGGCAACATGATGCTGATCTGAGTGTATAGCAGCATGGCACTGTGCCTATTGCGTATAGCGAAGGACCATCACTTGGTTTTTCTACCGGTTCTTCTTCCACTCCAGCTGAAAATCCAATCGCATAACTCGAAATATTCCGTTCTTCCTTTGCGCAGAAGACGAAAAGTCTTGTCGTCGCTGCTCATTCTTTCGTTCCCCCCAACTTCATCCCCTCCACCCGCTACTCCAATTCCGTCTGGGCTCTCGATATTTTTAGCGACCACGTAGAGTTGGCCACAAAACATCCAATCCAGCTTCGGCAAGTCTCTGAGATATTCGTTTGCCTCAGCTACCATCCGTTCGGCATGGAATACCTCCCAAGCTTGTTTCTCTACTTTCCAGGTCCTGTCAGAGTCCGACTTAAAGATGGTTCTGAGTTGATCTTCACTGAGCTTTTTATCATCGTAGTATTCGCCCGTTATACCGTTATCGTCGGCATAATCGTCGGCAAATGAACCCTCCCAATCTGAAGATGAAGCCAAATTTAACATATCTTGTTCATTGAATGGCGCATAGGTATCGTGACCAAATGCAAGTCTTCGAAGTCGCCGCAAAGGGTACAGATGCGCTCTTATTTCTGTATGGTCAATCATCCAACCACAAAAGCATTCTTCATACCCACAAACAATCATCAGTTGTTCCAGAGTGCTAAGCTGTCCAATAATAGCAAGTGCTGACTCTGGTAGCTTGTTATTTTTCCAGGTAAGCCGCAGTGATGTAAGCGCCTCGAACGACTGAGCCAACGCGGGCAAGAGGTCCTCCAATACGTCTTGTGGAAGTCCTCCGCCCTCAATGCTGAGCTTCGATACTTGTTTGTTGGAACACATGATTTCAGTTAGAAAATCCGGCGACAAATCAGGACAATCGTACACCTCAGGAAAGTGCCACACCAGGGTCTTTAGAGATTCTATGCAGCCCCGCCTTAACAACCACTGGTGGGCCTCGATATCAAAGGTTTCCTTCAAGATTAGAACCGAGAGCGGCGCCTTCAACAAAGCGTCGAGAGACCAGGCATCAGCAAAATCGACGCATAGCTCGAGGTTTCGAAGCTGTGGAAAAGAGGGAACCTCCAAAGGCCGTCCAAATGAAAAGCGCCGCAACATTCTTGGGGACGGCCGGGGCCAGCGATTGTCGTGCCCAAGAATCAAGGTCTCCAGAGTCGCAGAGCATTGTCGAATTAAGCTGGCACAAACAGGTGGACTGTCACCTCTTTGCCAAACTGCGGAGGCCCACTTGGAATCGAGATGGAGCGTTCTCAGAGGCAAGGCCGGTAGATGATCTGGCATAGAAGCTTGTGGCATATCAGACCACTGACTAAGGCTCAGGTGTTGCATATTGGAAGTCGCTAAAGTATTGAAGAATGACTCGAAGAATGACGGGGAGTAGACTTCGCAAATGTCCCACCAGCCGACCGCCTCTAGATTCGGGAGAAATCCGCCACACAGAATATTTTTGACGTCGTTACGATGGTTGGCTTTTGCGCGATCCATAATCTCCCTCGCCATTTCGATATATTCATAGAAATCCCGTGTTAACGTTCCAAACAGTCTGCGGGACGGACGGTCACGTTTGTACTCTTCCGTGGCTGGAGCGAAGACGAGTCTCCGGATGCAAGGCCCCAGAGCACCGCGAGTTTTCTTTTCAACGCCATTGACGAGTCGGGACGGTTGTTCTGTCTGTAGCAGCTTCAACAGCTCACAACTGGAAATGCCGTGGTTGAGATGAACAATGGCGAATTGACGAGAGCGCGCTAGTTGTCTGCAATCACTGTTGACTAGGGCCAGAGCTGCGATGGATGAGGGATCAATCTTTTCAAGGATGAACGACAGAATTTCGTATGGTAGCTGGAATAATGCGGTGTCGGATATGAAGGGCAGGCCTCCCATAGCGCGATCGACTGATAGAGGACGTGGAGATAGATCGGCAAGGGTCGTTCGGCCTTTTTTGTGGTAGAAGAGCGGTAGTTCAAGACCAAGAGCTCTCAGCATGTTCAACTTGTAATCGGCGGCCATTGTAATGGTTGATGAAGGGTGCAGAGATGCAAGGAGAAGCGACGTTGATCGGTGGTTTCTGAGTAGAATCGGAGGTGGAGGTGGAGGTGGAGGCAAGAAGAGCGTGCCGATAGCGCGTTGTGTTTGAAGGTCGCGATCGGAGGTTGAGGAGACAACGAAAACTCTGGCTATGGGCCCGATGTGCCGAAGCTCGGGTCAGTTCACTCCGTGCTCTCTTCTGGTTTTACATTGCTGATGTCTTCTCTTGTATCTTCTATATGTTCAATCCATCATCTGGATTCACCGTTTAATGATATTCCAGCAGTGTCATGTTTTCTTGCCTCTTTCTTTGTGGATCAGAAGTTATTGCACGTACCTATCCTGCCAAAGAAGTTGTTTTGTCAACCGAGATTTGGTGCGCTTTCAAATTCATGGTCTAGTGGTTGGGTGTGATTTTCAAAGACTTCAAGCTATGACACTTACCAAAAATTCATCATGTATATCAAGTAAAAAATGTTGTCTACAGGGCATTTTGTAGATAAATAGAGTATAAATCCCATGAGACAGTTGATTGTGTATCACTTTTTGGTATTCAGATCGGTTTTTGTGAATATTTGGACCTTTAGGCTTTAGCTAAGCGAGATATCTACTCCAGGGGGTCACTTATCTTTTCAATATTACCGGCCCAACATAGGAAAGAGCAGCCGGGCTTTTACTTTTCGCAATTTTAAAATTTTCAAGCTCTTGATCTTGTACCATATCTACTTGCCTGTCAACTCTTCAGTCCGAAACCTTTTCAACCCGACACCTCTTGAATAATTTGAAGTCAATCCAGCTGCAGTCTTTCCGCCATGATAGATCCTGAAATCTCGCATCCGCGATCTCAATCTATTCACCAGATTGCTCTTTTCTGTCGCGAACAAGAAACTTTGTGTCTGCTGCATCTCGGCTTTGACATCCATAACTGCACTTGCACTGCACCACGTTTCCCAAACCTCAGATTCACCCTCAATCGCAATCACAACCGCAACCGCAACCATCCACGCCTTCTTCTCCTCCAACGACTACAATGCTTCAACAATAACTTTTCAGCATCGAAATCGGACCTACATCACGTGCTTCAAAGTGATAAGATTTCCGCTTCTGGACGACTCTGCTTCCTCTTTCACCTTCAATCTTCACTACGATAATTGGCTCTTGCACCCCTTTCCTCGCGCTTTTTTAAGTACAATCTTCTTCCACCTTCCACACAACAACGACCGCAACACCTACCACTCAGACAATATCGTCCTCCAGCACTTCAGTAACTTTTCAACATCGAAATCGGACCTACATCACGTGCTTCAAAGTTATAATAGTTTTCGCTTCTGGATGACTCTACTTCCTCTTTCAATAACCTCTCTTTCACCTTCAATCTTTACTACGACAATTGGCTCTCAAAAGCCTTTCTTCACGCTTTCTTGAGTACCATCTCTTTCCACCTTCCACAGAACAACGACCCCAACACCTACCACTCAGACAATATCGTCCTCCAGCACTTCAATAACTTTTCAGCATCGAAATCGGACCTACATCACCTGCTTCAAAGCTATAAGATTTCCTCTTTCAACAACCTCTCTTTCACCTTCAATCTCCACTGCGATAATTGGCTCTCAAAACACTTTCTTCAACATTCTCGACTACAATTCCTCGATCTCGATCTTCAGCAAAGAAGCTATCACCACTACCTAGCTCTCAACCCCGATCTCCAACACCCAGAAGCCACCAATCATCGCATATCTCACAATGGCCAATCAAAGCACTTTGAGAACCTTCCCTATCTTCCCCCTCCTTCCGGCAGAAATCCAGCTCCTAATCTGGGAGTTTGCAAGCTACCAGAAGCGCAACCTTTACCTCGACGCCACTGAAGCATTCTGGGACGACGTGAGGGATATTTACCGGCTTAGCACAACCACCCCGCAACCTGCGGTCCTCCAAGTCTGCAAGAATTCCCGGGCTGCGGGTCTAAAAGCCTACAGCCTGAGCTTCGAAACCGATATAGAGTTCCACGGGTTTAAAATTTACCGACCTGCCAGGATCTACTTTAACCCGGTAGCCGACTGCGTTGTACCAATCGGTAAGTTGACTACTTCTTTTTATTTATCAGTCTATTATCAGCTTCGCAAAGAGAATTTCGTTGCTAATACCGCAATTAGGTTACTGGCAGGAATACGCCTGGAAGTCTTTAGCCCCCGAGAAAAACCCTTACAACATTGAACGTCTTGGTATCAACACCGGCCTATACCAGGCACTCTGGGTTACAACCTGGATTGAGGATCTGGGCTTTTGGGATACCTTGAGTGAAGTTACTCTGTTTGAGGGTAAGATTCCTGGTCACCGCAAACACCTCCCCTCTAAGTCCTTCATGAAGGCACCGCTATCCAGCGCCACACACGAGCAAGAAGTAAACGATATTTTGGAGGGCTGGGAGGGCGTTTTGCTGCCAAAGGGTACATTTCCTGTTACACAGGGTGAGGAGGGGGACGTGATGTTGCCATTCCGAACCACAATCCACCAGTATCCAAAAGGAAAGGTGGTGAGACGTGAAATGATCACGGAGGAGGAGAGAAAGGCATCCAGGGAGGGAAAGTGGCTGAAGAAGCATGATTCGTCCACCTCTGACTCTGAATGAGAAACTCGCATCTTTGCTTTCATTTCTGAGGGCGTTTGGAGGCCAGTTTTACTTTTATTCTTATTTTCATTGGTATTATTGCAGTTGAATTGGTGGAGGAATTAATAAGAAATTGATGCTATTGGAGCAGAATTGGTTGGGCCGTTCAAGTATAAAGAATAATAAGCTATTACTTATAATTGAAGCTGTATTTTGATAGCCCATCGACGTTATCTTCCAAGTAATTGTGCGATTTATATCCCTAAGCACCTGTCTATTCTGCAAAATAACATTTAGTAGATGTTAACCACCTTCTACTTACTTTTAGGTCAAATATATCAAATTTTTGAACTGGGCTGCGGTCTTTCCAAAAATCTGTTGGGTTTTATTTTTACAACTTGTGTTGGGAAAAGAGGGAGGGTCAAATTCAAGTGGAGTCAAAGTAGAGGCTGGCATATGATTGACCTGCTTGAGATAAACAGAAAATATGAGAATAGGGGCATGTAATACCAAGTCTGTACCAGAGAACACAGGTCTATGTCTGAAATGAGTACAGCACCAGCAAGCAGTATCTTCCATTATCCACCCCATCCTGAATCGCATCACCCCTCAAAAAAGCTACGGAAAATCCACCTCTATTACGAGTACATCAAACACCAACAATCCGCCAAGAACCGAAACCCATCTCCCAGACATTGAAGAACCCCTTTCAAATCTCCTTGCTACTCAACCCACACCAAATCCTCAACATCACGTATGCTTATATTTCTTCTTGACCGTTGTTTGCTTTTTGAAAAACGAAGCAGGATAAGAGATTACCCTTCCCAATCGAAAAAGTTTCCACACCAAAACCGCAAAAGCGGCAAGCATTCCCGCTGCGGGAATGATGTGTGCTAGCTTCACGACCAGCTCTTGGAATTCGGACGCTCGTCGGACTCCTGCGGCTTTTGCGGCCTTTTGGTAGAAGGGTTAGTTATGTGTTGGAAGAGTAACAGGGAGCGACTTACTAGTGGGAGGATTTCTCTTGCACCCCTGGTTGGGTTGAAGAAGGTTAGCAGTACTTCTGACCGGAGTTTCTTGCTTCAAATCGCACGTATAGATTGGGAATGTGGGATCTTACCAGAAAGCATTTGCAATCTCCGAAGCGAGGGTAAACACACTCGACAAGATACCCCATTTAACCACCTGAGTTTGCAGTCCTGAAAGCCGTACAATATCCGTCTCGCGAAGTAGAAGACCGACTGCTAAGCTGAGAAGCCCTAAACTTGTCAGCGTAAATAACTGGGAGTCACGACAGGAGGAATGGTACCATGAGATACCATCTGAATGTGTGCTGTTAATCCTAGGCGAGGGTATTTGGTTTGTGGGATTAGCATTCCCCATGCCAGGCCGGCGAATTGGCAGAGGACGCCGTAGCTTATTAGGGATCGTGCGCTTTGGTCTTGGGTCATGGTTGATGTTGATGCTGGTGAAGTGATGAAGTTTTGGACATGATTTGGAAAGGATTGTGGGGATGGGGAAGAGAGTATTGTTGCGCTTAGGAATGTACGCTTGTTGTGAGACTTTTTGGCTGGTTGCCGAGACTTGCAGTTCCCCTCGATTAAGCGAGTTTCTCCTATCGCAGTCTCCCTTCGAGAATAAGAGCAATAAAAATCGACGAGCATCTAAAACTTCAATTAATGCTAGCCGCACATCGAGGAAAAATACACATAAACATAACCGATCATTCGACAGTCATTGCTGCGCTTCAATCTCAATTTGTCCCTGGCCTGAAAGCAGCTGCAATGCTGATCTGATCGTAACTTCTCACTTCACCTGAGCCCTTCGGCCACCTCGCCTCATATCTCAAATTTCGGCCACTGACAATCATAACGAGCTCAAATTCAATCTCGTAAAACTTCTTTCCGTCTTCTGTTTTCGGCTCAATCTTACCTCGCAGAAAAGTCATATCTGCTATTATACTTCCTACTTTCTCAGCGCCTGCTAGAATTAGCGTGATTGAAAACTATCAAGTTTGGAGTAATATTACCTATGTTTTTAGGGTGCTTTATACTATAGTGAGACTCTGTGCTCGTGTCCGATACGTACAATATTTCCTCGCACACGAAAATCTTTCGTTTACTCGGAAATATGTGTTTTTGTGGAACAGAGAACCGAGCTTCGGTACCCAGACGATCACCCTGCGCCGCCTATTAACGCGAAGAACATAGCACGGGAAATTTTGGCGGCTCCTACCACACGCACTAGCCAATTAATGGTGTTCTTGATATACAACTCGCCGTCTGGTCCTCGAACTCGCTTTTCATTCTTGTGAGGTTCGAAATCCGGGTCTTCGTAGACCTCATGTACACGGAAGCCATAAGAGGTTTTTGAAATCCTCTCCGGCCCGTTGGCTTTGTCCAAGGCTCTAAGCACCGCTCCACGCGCCACAGCGGTTTCCCTGCAAGATTTTTATTAGATATAGCTTATGCTGGGGTTGATGATGTTAGCTTACGGGTCTCCTGTAGTCCTCTTTTGATCCGTTAAGCGAACTTGATAATGCAAATTATGTTGTTGGGAGAAAGTTCTCAATCGATTTCTTAAACGACTGTGAAGTGACTTTGACTTAGAAAAGCCACCAAGAAGGACGACTTTCTGCATGTAGAATCAGTAAATTACGATGGAGATATCTTAAAAGGAAATGTTGATATGGTAGAGTGGGGAGTTTGTACCTGTACATTGTGTCCTTCGGCTTTTGCCATTAATAGCTGTGCCGTCATCAGTTCTTCGATAGCTACAAGATGCGGTTCGAATATTTTCCCAAAATCGGAGCTGGAATATTAGCTAGGTCAGTTCTCTATCTTATTAGCAGTCACTTACTGAGTAATTAAGAGATTGTTGTCCTTGAAGTTCTTGGCCTCGTTTTCTTTCAGTCCTTGTATGACGATACGTCTGGTGTGACCTGATCTCTCTGTGACATCTCGCGTACGTTTCACCTCTCTTTCAAAGGTTGCCATCTCTCTGTTGACTATACTCTGTTTAGTTGTCCCAAATATTTCAATGTCCTTCTCTTCTCCTTGGAGTCGTTCCATCAAGAACTGTTTAAAACCTTCGTTGAGGAGACTGGAACCATTGAGACATCCTGACATATTTTAGCGGTTGCTTCCAAAAATTACAGAAGCCAGACGTACCTTCCGGTGTTACAAGTTCCTGGGATAGTCTGAGCGGATGATCGCTGTCGAGCTTGTAGGTAGTGGCATCGACCGTTCCTCCTCCTGCATCTAGCATCAGAAACGCCTCACCGGGCTATTTGCTCATTCTTGATTAGTAACTTCGCTATCAATGGAGATGCTGACACTGACATGGACTTCCTCGGTTTTCCACAGGATGTAATATAAGCCGCTGCTGCCTCCGGTTCCGAAACCAAGAACAGATTCTCCATGGTCCCCAACTTCGAGGCTTCAATGGCGATCTTCATCGCGACTTGCATGTCTCGGCAAGCCTTTGCTTTCCAAACAACCGGCACACATAGAACATGCTCTATAGAAACATTATCGGGTATGCCATACTCTGTAGCAAGTTCATTCTTCGTATGAATAAATAGCTTCGTAAGAAAGTCGGCGATAATGCCGACTTTTCTGTCGTCGTTCTGTCTGAACCGCGGAAGGTTCATCAAGATAGGCTGGAGTTCATCGCGAACTGGCTGGGTTTTTTGCTATCGTCTAACAAAAGCTTTGATCGAGATATTCGGTTATATTGAACTGCCTGTGTCTGAATATGCTCTTGAACACTGTAACCCCAGACAACGGTTCATTCTCTCTTGCGTTTTCGTCCCGATTCTGTTTCCGTATCGTCATAGTTGGATGAGCCCTCATTCAGATCGTCCATACCACTGTTTTCACTGTCCGTTGCAAACTGCGATAATATTTCGGAAATTTGTGAGTCAACAGGATACCAGCTCTCCGTAGGAACTTGGAGACTAGGCATTCCGTTCATCGTCATCGGATCGTCGGGGTAGTTACTGATCACTTGAACATTTGGCCGTTCCCGCGTCTCGCAAATGCAACCGAGGAAAACGTGGTCCCAAAATCCGTTGCGATAATAAGGGGCTCTCCACCGTCCATATTGTCAGGAGAATTCCTTTCAATCGGGCTATCAACAGCCATGGCGTCGAAGCTTGGAGGACCTCTATTGGTGTCCAAGATGTGTTTCTTCATGCAAAACAAATTCTGGGAGGATATAACGAGGAGAGATTGCCATATACACCTCTTCTAGACCTCGATTCAAATCTTCACATTCTGGTATGCAAGTCGTTTGGGATTGAAAAGACAAGTCTGCAAACCGCACAAGATCTCTTACAACAATCAATGGACCTCCATCCACAAGCATTGATACGATCCTTGGCCATGTCGGCAATACACCTGTGGGTATTCGAGGCAGACTTTCCTCAATTCGCCGGCGGCTCTTCCGAGGTCTTAGAAACGTACAGAAGCATACTGCTCAAACAAGGTACTTGCAAAATAATCCAAAATAATAACAAAAGGAACATGAAACTGACGGTAGCTAGATTGACCCGATGCTCTTTACAATCTAGATCTTGCATCCACATCCCAGCTCCTCGAGTCGCCCTCCTGCAAAAAGCAAATTCTTGTCAGGACTGCGGGACTCACCAACAAACTCTCCCACGCACTCGCCCCCTTTTTCAGCACCATGAGCCACGATCCATCTGAACAAACTTGGGATGGATTCTCAACCTGGCGACACGACGAGGAGATGTGGAGCGAAAGAAAAAGACGCATGACAGATATATTCAGATGTGCACTACAGGCAAAGGCAGAATCTGCCGGTAATGTCGAGGAGTATGAGATGGTAATGTTGAAACCCGGAGAAGAATTCGACTCGAGAAATATGGAGGCAGAGACTGCTTTTGGGGTTGTCGATGGTGATGGCGGAAGGAAAGGAGCTAGCTCGAAAGGACGCAAATCCAAATCATGGCAGAAAGGTAAAAATATGTGTACAAGCTGCGGTGTTGGCGTACTCAGGGAGAAATTTTGAGAGAAATTTTTCCGTCGAGGATGTCGTGAACAGGAATTTTAAGTGGAGCTTGCGTGGGGATCGGAGTGGCGGGAGGGTTGTCGTCAAAGGCGTCGTTGTTTTAGCGGATTGATGCCAAATTAGACTCCTAAGATCTCTACCCATGTATCAGATGGAGAAGAGGGCATAAAAATAACTTTGTCGAAATACCGTAGACCAACTTCGTTTGAGAAGACTCCCGAGGTCACTTTGACTTTGACGTAGACACGTGATTCGAACCCTGTCTTATTTTAGAGAAGTGGTTCCAAGAACGCTCGAGTTTTGGATCAAATATCTCCTACAAGTTAATTACCCAATAAAAAGGATGCATTCATCTCTTAAGGGAAATTGCATGGGAACCTCGGGATACCAAATTTCAAGGTCACGTGTACGGCCTGAGCTCTGTGTCCAAATTCTCAAACGCGCTTCCGCGAAAATAAAATCTGCAAACACGACACCCTACAACCCTTCTACCAGTTTCGACCACTTTAGAGCGCGCCGGTGAACCTGGGGATCGATTCTACTTCTAATTGTGATACGGTTAGTAGAAGATGCATCGACAAACGCTTCCCATCAGCGCTCTTCCTGCCTGGTCCAAGCTCAACGACATCTCATTCATCGATACCTGTGTCCAAGAACTCGGGGCTGGCAAAGGCTTCGGACTGGTCACGTCGCGAAAGCTCAGTTCGACTTCGACATATGAGAAACCTACGTTATTGGAGATTCCGAAGGATTTGGTGTTGAGCGCTGAAGCGGTTGAAGAGCATGCCAAGGTTGACCACCGATTTAAGGAGCTACTCGCTGCGGCGGGGGGCGTGGTAAGTTACTTTCGGTTGCTCGAGGAAAGTTAATTGAGCTGAGCTGATTGAATGATAGGGGTTGAGAAGAGATGTTATGCTGTTTTTGTTGATGCAGATTACTAGGGTGGAAAATGGGGAGAGTGTAGGGTTGAAAAATCCGTGGACGGAGTATGTCAAGATTCTTCCCGGGAGTGTGCCAGTTCCTACAATGTGGACTGAGGAAGAAAGAATGCTGCTCGTAGGAACAAGCTTAGAGGTATGTCAAATCCCTTTCCCTGAAGTGGGAGTTCATCAGGGCAGCTCTTCTTTTGCCATTGCAAATCGACTTCCCCTGTCAGTCTTCATTTGCGTTGCTTTTTATCCTATTATCATAGAAGTCTTGGCTCGGCTTGCGTGCCGTATCTTACTGACAATGAGTTTTCAGCCTGCTTTGACTGCAAAGATGAGTACCCTTACCCGGGAATTCGACGACCTGCGAGACAAGACAGCCGGAATAACGTGGTGTCAAGACTGTTGGTGGGATAGCTACGCGTTGCATCTCAAAGATTGGGTTCTTCTTGATGCATGGTACAGATCCAGATGTCTAGAACTTCCGAATGCGGGTGAATCCATGGTGCCATGCCTTGACATGGCCAACCACTCATCAGAAGCGAATGCATATTACGAACAAAGCTCTGATAGCAGCGTCATTCTGCTACTCAGGCCAAATACCGAACTCGAGGAGTCTTCGGAGATAACCATAAGTTATGGTGATTCAAAAAGCAACGCTGAGATGCTTTTCAGTTATGGTTTCATCGATGAAAACGACAAGACTTCGCAGGATCTCGTACTTCCGCTGGAGTCTATGTCTGAGGACCCCCTGGGGAAAGCAAAGGTTGCAGGTTTTGTTGGAAAGCCTATAGTCCGAATATTTGTTTCAGAGAACTCTGCTGAGTGGACAAGTCCTTTTCTATACTTGATGTGTCTCAACGAAGAGGATGGATTAGAGTTCAGAGTCTTGCAGGAAAGTAAGCACGCCTCCTTTTTGAACTCCGCGCTTTAGATCTCACTTTCTGGCTAGATAGCATCCTACTCCAGAACACTTTCTAGAGCAGAAATGGCTAACTCTTCGATCCTACAGCGGATGGGTCGCGAAGTCTAAAAGTATTTTGGCAAGGATCCGATGTAACAACAGTTACAGACACCTTTGAAGCACTCATAGAAGACCATGAACTCAAGGACGTCTTTAAACTCCGTGCCGTCACGCTCCTAGAAGATGAAATCGTACAGCAGCTTGAACGTCTTGAAAAGAGCGTTGAAACCGCGCGTTCTCTGGCAAGGTATGTAGCCAGGTGTCCTCTGATTGGTGTTCCATATTCACCCCTCGAGCTTATCACATCTCAACACCCCTACTAACCCTTTGGTGCTATCAAGTATCGTCCCAATCCCACCGAGCATTGAGCAGAATTCAATGCGGCTTCGTGCTAGCGAGACTTCCATATTACAGAGAATTTCTACAACCATCAGCGAACAGGTTAGTATGTGGCCATGGTGGATGGCTGAGCCCAATCTTCAAGACCAGGTCCGCTAATATATTCGTAGAGATCCAAGCTTTTAGAGAGCGAAGCTGTCCTCCGATATCTTGGAATGATGAACGATGAGATACCTCCAGAGAACATGGAGACTGACGACAAGAACGACGATACTGAAGATGACTTTAGCTGAGGCTACAAAACCATTGGCTTTGAGTTAGACATTACCTCGAGTGATACCATGGAGAATCCTTAAATTTCTCGGATTCGGAATGACACGATGTCCGAGTTGCCCCCTGCACGGAGGCAAAAGCTTATCAAACCATCTAGTCGGCGAAATTTGCACTTAACTAGGAGCCGCAAAAGCTAAAGCCTAGCGCTGAAAGTTCAGAAATATGCTTTTCCCCGCAATCTGGCGTAGAGCCAACTAAAGTTCAATGAGCCAGAGATGACAAATTTGGGAAACCTCGATTGATGGGAGTCAGTCATTGCTTCTATGTTGCTTCGATGGCTAGAAGTAAGAATTTTGTCAGAGGGTCAGAGGCTTGGCGTTGTTGCCCTTGAAATGTCCCATTCGAGCTTTATTCTTTAATCTGCTTCGTATCTCTTTTGAATCAAGTGGTAACTTTCTGTTTACCTGGTAGTGCCAGGAACTATTGCATGCGTCGCTAGGAAGCCGTTTTTAATATGTTAGTGTACATTTTCTATGCATACTGCCATACACCAATTGCCTCTGAGCAGACCTGCGGGTCGTCTATGAAGTAGATTTGTATATCTACGGCTCACATGATTGCGGGAGCGTCGGGACGATGCGTATTAAGGCTAAAGACGGAGCATTCCTAGAACGTTCGATCACTGGCCCTCCATTCGACGACCCCTATATCAAATTCGGGCTCGCTAGTCAGCAATTTGCAGCAAAGCCTCGCCGCAATCTATAGTAGTGAAGTATTATAACTCCCGTTGCCCTGACTTGAATGCAGCACAATATGGCACTTTGGACCAGCACCAACAAGAGCCGACTTGTGATGTTTCTACTTCAGGCCAGACGAGGGAGGCTCATGGATGGACGCAATTCATTCCGACACAGGACCGAAGCCACCATTTCGTGGCCATCGCTGGGCGCTCTTGGGCCAACGTTGGCATCGTGGCATCGGGCGATGACGGTTTGTCCTACCCAAGGAAGCATCCTTCGCCTATGAATCACCTGCTTGTCAGCAATTTTACTCAGCAGTCCAGAGATATAATGCATCGATGCATATCATTTCCATCACCTCTTATCTGTGCCATGGTAGCGAACCGCGAACAGCGAATAGCGAATAGCTGGTGGCATAGGAGGAGGGCTGACGGCGAAAGTAGGAATGCGTGGAGTGGTGGGTGGTTGCACGGGTTGCACCGCCATCCAATGACTCTGGTATCCCGACAAATGCACTCGCGCAGCAAGTTTCTCTCAGCATGTGGATCTGGTATGGTTCGGGAGCTTTTCGCAACACACGGCGAGAGCGTCTGGAGTGCGAGATCAGCAAAATTGCGGGGGCGGGAAGCAGAACCGGGGCGCGGGGGTGGAGAGTAGGGAAGAGTAGGGAAGAAGATGGCGGAGAGACAGGGGTATCCGGTCAAGCAGCGGCCACCACTGCAGAATAGGCTCGACGGCCACGCTCGACAGCCATCCACCCAGATCCATCCATCACCTGGCGAGCAGTTTCCAAGCGGCCGTCCCCACGATCATGAGTGAGCCCTGCGCCTGCTTTCTATGCGTGCCCTGCAAATGCCAAATCCCACTTGCCTGCACCCCATCTTCTCTTCTTTACCTCCCAACAACAACAACAACAACGTCTGGTACACGAAGATTCCATCTATATCACTTTGCCGCACTTCGTCTCATCTACAACCTCAGAAACGGCGAATGATTATCATACTCGGCTAGTGATGAATACAATCTACGCCTTTGGTATTAAGTAATCGATAGGTCCGACAACAAGAACCGAGGCACATCTCTGGCACGGGACAGAAAATTCGCAACACCGCCAAAATGCCAGGAATACTACCGATGAAGGTGATCAAGGTGGGCACGAGTGCTCAGAGTCGAATTGCCCAGGCTTGCGATCGCTGTCGAAGTAAAAAAATACGCTGCGATGGCATCCGACCATGCTGTTCGCAGTGTTCGAATGTTGGCTTCGAGTGCAAGACGAGCGATAAGCTCAGTCGACGCGCGTTCCCCAGAGGATACACGGAATCCTTGGAGGAAAGAGTGAGAACGCTCGAGGGAGAGGTTCGGGAACTGAAGGATTTATTGGACGAGAAAGACGAGAAGATTGATATGTTATCAAAGATGCATTCGAATCGACGTCCATCAATGTCTTCGGGGAGTGCAAGTCCATCTACGGAGACTCGGAAAGAGCTATTACCACCAAAAGACGATACATTTCGGGTTCAGGCTTCTCCATCGCTTTTAGGGGCGGAAAATTCTGATCCGTACTATATGGGCGCATCGAGCGGAAGAGCTTTCGTTGGTAAGTATATCATAGAATACAATCAGTGTGGATGGCAACTGATTAGAGTAGATGCTTTCAAGCGAAGAATCCAGGAAACGGGAAAGTCTCTCGCTGGATTCAATACAGAAGCTTTCCTCACAACACAGGGCGATACCACATCGCTTTCTGAGCTACCTGCGCCATCAACTACGACCCCCCCTCCTCGTATGTTTACGGATCGATGCGTTAATGTCTTCTTCCAGGAGTGGGCACCTCTTTTCCCGGTTCTCCACAAACCGAGTTTCCTGCGTTTATATGATGACTACATGTTGAACCCCGAGTATCCAGACGAGCCACAGAAGTTTGCGCAACTGCATCTTGTGTTTGGGATTGCTGGATTGTCCAGTGGAATTCCAGATCGCGAACAAATTGCTTTATGTGAATACCAATGGCGTACATCTCTTGCCATGGTCTTAACGGACAACTCACTCTCGACACTTCAGTGTCTTATCTTGGCGATGATTTACTGTATTACCAAGGGCGATTACAACCGCCTTCAACACTACAAAGGAATCGCCGTAGGACTTTCTCACCGTCTTGGCTTACATCAAAGCCAGAAACGATTCTCATTTGGCGCTCTCACCATGGAGACTAGAAAGAAGGTTTTCTGGACTCTATATACCGTTGACTGGTAAGTACAAGATCACGCTTGACAATTTCTTGTTAACACAAAATAGCTTCTCTGCAGCTTTGCTCGGCCTTCCGAAACTACTCAAGGAGGACGATATTCATGCCGAATATCCTTCTGATACGGATGACGAATACGTGACTGAAAAGGGCTATCAGCCTACCCTTCCTGGTGAATACACCAAAATATCTAGCGCTTTGGCATTGTTCCGTGTCTCTAGGATTTTGGCGAAAGTGTTGGATCGACTTTACCCTTCCGCTTCGACTCATGAATTGTCTTTTCAATCTCTTCTTTCTCTCGATGCCGAGCTTAATCTTTGGTCCGAGAATCTGCCTACTCATTTAAAACTTACTTTCGTTCAAGATAAACCGTCGACTGATATTACTGGTAGTCGTTCTGCCTTGTTGGTGAGTTGTTCCCCAGATGACTAAGCACAATTCTAACGCCCTAAAGTCACTTGCGTATTATTATATTAAGAGCTTGATTCATCGACCAGCTATTGGCTCTTCGCTAGGCAGTAAATCGTCATCTTCTGTCATCTCTCTTGCGAATTCGAGCAAACATATCATCCAGATCGTTCAACTTCTCGAAGAGAGAAGCATGTCGTTCTCGTTCTGCTTGAACAAAAATGAGATGCTCACTCTCTGTGGCTTGAGTCTCTTGTATCAAGGTCTTGACCTTAAGCAGGAAGGTAAGCTGATGCAAGATGGGCAACGTTTGGTTGGCATTGTCATTCGATATCTGGAAAAGGCAGACGCGCCAGGAGCAGCTGATTTCAAGAGACTTGCGATGTCGATGATCACCGTAGATCTTCGGTCTCCATCGCCGTTGACGATAAGTCCGAGCGCTAGGCTAGCTCCCAATGCGATAAAACCTATGCCTTCGCCATCTGTATCCAAACAGCAACTTCGAGCTCAGATCATGAGGCACCCAAGCGCGAGCATGAGTGAAAATGACCTCCTTTCACAACAAGAAAAGTTGCGGAGAGCTACGCTACCCAACATTAGCCTGAACCGTCCGGATCAATATTCTTCTCATTCGAGGTCTTCCATGGACTCAACACGGTCTGATTCTTCGGTGTCGAAACGAGAGCGTAGCTCGATGCCACAACCTCCGACAATGCTAAAACCCCGTCCTCTAAAGAGCGATAAACCGCCGAATCTGGATTACCTATCCCTAAACACTACACCTGGCACCTCCCTCCCTCCCTCTCCCAACGAAACCCGAACCCATCACCCATCCCACCTCTCACAACCAGCCATGTTCACTACCCCAGCAAGCTACTCGAGTTCTAAACAAACCACGGCGACCCCAAGCGAATGGGAAATCCTCCTTGGCTCTCTCGACGGCGGCCATGGCCAAGCCAACCTTTACGATGCCATTTACGGTGGTCCATCTCTCACGATCCCGGAAACTTCACAATCAAATTACGAAGATTGGTCACCAGATTCCGCGTGGGACATGTCGTTGTCCACGAATGACTTTTCTAATGGGGCGCCTGGCACCGCGAGGAGCGTTCTTAGTTTTAGTGAGGAGAGTTTGAGTTCTGGTGAGGATTTGAGTGCGAGTGATTTGGGATTGGGGAGGCAGCTGGAGTACGGCCATCATGGGTTGTTGGCTGGGTCGGTGGCGGAGAGGGATGCGTATTTGCTTGATACTTTGGATGGCGTTTTTGGGTTATAGGTTTGAGCGTGGCTGGGTATGGCGTTCGTGCTTAATTGCGGGTAAATAATTGGTGGGCTATGTGAAGATGGGCTGGAGGCGTACATGGCGACTGAGGCGAAGTAAGGGTTGATTGGATTTATGATGAATGATTATTTCTTTTATTTTTGTGTCAATCAGATGTCAAATGAGGCCGAAATGATACTTGAATTTTTACATCACGCTTTTGAAGATATACTTGCCCCTTATTTGGTAAGCGACTGCTATTTGTCAAAGATCCAACGAATGATTATCGCTTGAAGTGTAACAATTAAGTCTTGAAACCTCAGGATATCCATTCGTTTATTGTCCACGACGCCACCCTAGCCCAAACCAGCAACGCCGTCCACGACCTAAGACATCCGTCTCGAGCTTACTCAGTTCTAGCCTCATTCTTTGATGCATACACATGACGACACCACACCATCCAAAATCCAACCTCACATCTCTTTCTCCCCGCACACCCCCAGTTACCAGTATTGTCACATCACCCAATCACAAACACCAATTCCACAGCTCTCTCAGTAACAGAAGTGGCAATATCACCGCATCATTGATAGAACAGCAAAAATGGCTCTCCCAACCACAACACAAACCCATACCCGCATCATCCTCTCCCGACCATTCTTTCGTCGTCCCTCACTTACACCCCCCACCCATCCCCCGTTCCGATTTCAGGCACAAAAAGCAAGTCTTGCATCTTCTCACTCGCACGCCCTTTCTTCTCGTCTCCTCAGACCATTTTCATATCAAGCTTACCTTCGAGAACCGCTCCGGTTTTTAACAACACAGCAAATCCCACGACGAAGAGCTGCCTCAACGACGAAACGAGAGACAGACGAAACCATGAAAGCCACCCTCCCAAACCAAGCCCTCCTCGCGCGCGCCTTCCACCGCACCATCCAACCCATGCCCACCCCCATCCACCGCCACACCCGCTCTCTCAGCAGCACCCCATCATCACGAAAATGGGAAGGCCGTCCAGCGACCGAGAATACAGTCCGTGAAACCGATCACCATAATGTGCAACAAGACGCTTCGAAGCGTGGAAAAGAGGAGAGGGCGAAGGGGGAGGAAGGAATTAGTAGGGCGACGAGTGAGAGTAGTGGAGGCGAGAATGAGAAGGCGAGGAGGGAGTTTCCCGAGGCGCCGGATACGATTGGGATGCAGGATGAGAGGGGTGGTGTGAGTGTTCCTTGTGATGCGTTGTTTTTGAGGTGTTGTGAGGTTGTTATGAGTTGAGGTTTGGGGATTGAGTGTTTTTGTGGAGGAAAGGGGTTGGTGTGAGGATTGGCTGACTTTAGACTCGTGTAGAAGGGAAATTAGATTTGGGGTTTGGATGGTGGAGTTTGTGGTGTTGGGATACAGTATTAGGATTTGGGGGAAAGAGCAAAAAAAGAACGTGGGAGGCAATATGTTTCAGCAGCACATATAAACCAGAACTAGACCAGGAAAGGAATTGCAAATTTTCATCAACCCACAATCCATGGGTGCGTAGAGCAAATAACATCTATTAAAGTTCTGGTCCTAACTTTTTATATCGCCTTCCGACGTTGCTGGTACTTTGGTATGCAATATGCAATAGGCCGCATTTCGTTTGTGTGACATCCACTGGTATAGAATTGACTTGCCGAGTCCGACATATATCAAAAACAATGTCTCTCCTACCAGTACGGCGTTTCTTACCTCGATGATTAAGGGGAAAAGAAATGTACCGCATCCTAAACCAGAACGCCATTTGCTATGCAAAGAATTCCCCCCGATGAACACCAAGACCTACAATTGTACAACCAAAGCACATCAAGCTCGACCCACTTTAAATGAGAGGATCTGAGGGGTTGTTAATAGAGATTCAATTAGCCAGAACTCGGCACTTACATCGTTCTTCCCAATCGCAACCAGATCATCTTCTGCAACTCTCACACCTCCAGCACCTTCAACATAAGCTAAAGGTGCATCGCCAATAACCTTCCTGGCACACTCCACGACCGTTGTATTCTTTTTCACCAATACACAGTCCCTGAATACGGCGTTGCTCCCACTTGCACCACTTGAGAAATTCGAGACGTTCCTCACTGGGAAAACTGGCACCAGACCAAGCAATTCTGCGGCCCTGGACAGCACCTGTACAACGCCTGTGGATCCGAAACGATATAGCACCATATCTTTGAGATTTTCAATTCGTGTTTTCAATTTCTCGTCCATCTCTTTCAATCCACCTCCTTCTGGATCTCCATCTGCGATTAGGTCTTCCCTCGTGTCGACAAATTCGGAACCTTCGGTATATCTGATGAATCCTTGTTTTGCAAGCTTGCGCAGGAAAACTTCAGAAATTGAAGAACAGAGGACGATGGATTTAGGGTCTTGCATCTTGGCAATCTTGCTGATATTTTTGTCCGCATCAGCATGGTCGATTTTGTTGAGAGCGATGACGGTGGGGAATTTCTCGTCCGTAAAGGCGTTTACGACTTTTACAATTGTTTCATCGGACCAATGCTCCAATGGTTCTTTCAATCCCATTCTATCCAGCGTTCGGGCTATGACTGACGATGTTGACCCATATCCAGAGAATTGTCCTTGTAGCGTTTCCACTGCTGTAGCCTTGACAGCGATATGTCGCCTTTTGATAGAACCCCATTTTTGCATCAGATTTCCTAAAATCCATTGTACGATCTCGGATCGCAGCCAAACGATATCTTGCGACGGATCGTATCCTCTTGTTGCTTTCCCCTCGGCGTCCGTCGTCCCACTCACATCTACAACATGAACCAGCGCATCTGCGTGTCGCAAGTCATCCAAGAACTTATTTCCCAATCCCTTTCCCTCATGCGCGCCGGGGACGAGTCCAGCGACATCCAGAAGTTCTATAGGTACAGAACGCCGACCTTCCACACACGCGCCATAATTCGGTTTACATCGCTCGGAGAGGTCGAATCGTTTACACGCGCATTCGATTTGTAGGTATCCGATGGCACGCTGCGGATCTATCGTCGTGAAACTGGCAGAATGTTCAGCACGTCGGCATATAGGTACAGGCGCAATTCCCCTGCAGATTGGAGGTTCATGGCTTACGGGAAGTTGCCTGGAAGAGAAATCGTGAGCGAAGGATGGTCATAGAGGGGTAAATTTCGAGATGGCAGGGATGTTACCCACCGACTTTGGACGTCGCATCTGTAAGACTATTGAGTGTAGTACTTTTTCCCGACGATGGTTTGCCT
Organism: Hymenotorrendiella dingleyae; assembly: GCA_003988905.1. Lineage (NCBI taxonomy): Eukaryota > Fungi > Ascomycota > Leotiomycetes > Helotiales > Helotiaceae > Hymenotorrendiella > Hymenotorrendiella dingleyae. The sequence continues at coordinate 94,352 of QYAP01000037.1, forward strand.
ACCAAGCCTATTAGAGGCTCTCGTGGCATGATGAGTGCGGTGGTGGAAGAAGTGTGTGGTTCATGGTGTGCTTTGGCAGCGAAATTTTATCGATAAGGATGGGAGGGGAAATGTCGGATGCGGGGCCGACTAACAACTTGGTTACCCTGTCACAAATACTTTTTTTTCTTTTTTGGCCGAATCTTGCATAGTAAATAAGATTGGACAAGGATACATTTGCTAAATCCTCAGTGTTGACACGGGTCGTCATTTCGACTCATTTAGTGACTCCTTTTTAAAAAAAGTCTTAATTTAGGTTAGATTCTAATGAGTCAAATTCTAAAATAATGAACTTTTTAGACTTTCGGTATTTATTAGACACATGTAGGAGTAAGAAGTCTGTTACAGGTCTATGAATCATTAGGGCCTTTCAGAACCCCCTGTAGAGGTTTGTTGCACAACAACTCTTCGTTCGATTTGACCCATATTCCTACTTGTTGTTGGCATTTGTCATTTAGCTGGTTTTCGTGGTTTTGTTGAAGCATTTTGCCACTTAACGTCACTTATACGGGGAATAAGGCTCTGCCAGGCTGCTTAATCAAATGCCTAGCTCGAGCGTATCTGGGGATATTATAGTCGATATTCGACCATATTTCCTAATTGGGCGAAAAACATCTTTACTAGCGCTGTTGCGCGAATGCCAGAATCTCGCAATAAGTGGATCAACGTTAGCGTTGTTGCAGAACTCGAAAAGTGGTTCGAATGGAGGTTTATCCTGTTTAAGTTAGCTTTTATCAAAAAGTTGTTGTGCAACAAACCTCTACAGGGGGTTCTAAAAGGCCCTATTCTAAGATTGAAACCTTCGCCTTCTCGCATCATCGTGGTGGCGAACACTCGGCTGGTAGCAGACACGCGGAGGGGGTCGGTCACATGACCAATAAATATATTGTCCGTTCCTGAGCACCTGCCACATGCAATTCACACCCCCAAAATAGACGCTCTGTTCAGCCTCACCCTCTACCCCACCACCACACCTCAAGAAAGTGCAACACAATCGAATTCAGAAAAACAACTAGGTGTGTTACACATGATATCATGCCATGTTATCTTCGTGAGACATTCCAGCTGAAACATCTACTGGAGAAAAAATAGAAGCCAACTTGAACGCCTTTCTAATACCTTTCGTTCGTTCTCAATCTCACATTCACACGCAGCCCAAATATTTGAGCTCTCTCATATACCGAATTTTCAGTCAATCTCCCAAACTCGCAACGCACACAATGGCCTCAGAAGCACCTGCAACGATCATCTTCTACGACATCGCCTCTGCGCCACCACTCCGCACCTTCGCCCCAAACCCGTGGAAGACACGTCTAGCCCTGAACCTCAAAAACGTTCCGTACCGTACACAATGGATCGACATGCCCGACATCACCGCCCTCCGTATCAAACTAGGCGTATCCGCCAACCGCACTCTCCCTGACGGCACAGCCTTCCATACCCTCCCGGTCATCCAAGACCAATTGACCAACACAATCGTTGCAGATACCTTCGAAATTGCGCTCTACCTCGACAAAACCTACCCCCTTAACTTGAAGCTATTTCTACCTGGAACAGTCGGCTTGACCGCTGCTTTCAACGCAAACGTCGATGCCATCTTTACCCCTTTCACATCTCTCTGTGAGAAGATGCCTTTCGATCCGCGCATCGCCGATAAAGTTGCGGCCATATTCGCGGAGCGATTTGGTGCGAAAAATCTCGAGGATATGGCAATGAAAGAGGATGAGCGAGAACCAAAACTCGTTGCCTTTGAAGCCGCCCTCGCTGAACTTGCTAAAGCATATCGGCATACCGGTGGTACAACAGACCATCTGTGGCGCGCAAATGGAACAGACGCAGACTCAGCACAAAGAGGGAAAGAGGAGAGTGATGTTGGTCCTTGGTTGGATGGAGAGCAGCCGGTGTACGCGGATGTGATTGTTGGCGCGTGGTTGAAGATGATGGAGGCGTGTATGAGAGAGGAAGAATGGAAGAGGGTGAGAACGTGGCAAGGCGGGCTTTGGGGAAAGATTGTGGATGCTTTAGAAGGCTGGAGTGATATGCGATCTTAGAAGTTCGATGGTGACGGCGCTCCACTTCATACTGCAGCAAAATATTATGCTACTCTCAAGAAATTCGACTCGTAAGTCGATCAAAACTGATATAAACCATGCTAGGATTTTGCATGCATCTGGTATTCCATCGTTCGCATCCTTTTCCAACCTGAAGCGGGCACAATTAAACATAAATAAGACGAGGAGCAGAAGGCCTATTCCTTGTACCTGTTTTACCGTATTAATTGGTTTAGAGCGCCCCCCCTTCTCCCGTTTTTGACCTTGTTGTGCCAGACTATGAAAGAGAATTGAGGTTAATGGGAGAGTTTCTCCCGTAAACGAACCCTCTCCCGTTTTCGGGGCCTCTGTCATTCTTCTCTATTCTCTCAGATATCCTGGCACAATGAGTTAAAAAACGGAAGAGGGGGGCGCTCTAAACAAATTAATACGGTACCTGTATTCTCTTTTTAAGAACATTGCCAAGCATTTAGGTCTCTGTCGATTGAACTTCATCGCATCAAACCTCCAAGGAGGATTGAGATCAAAATAAGAGAGAGTTGAAGCCCAAATGTTGTAGTAAGATTACACTCGCTAGCTCGCTTAGCGCCCGATAAAGGGGTAAAGTCCCCGTCAAAAATAAGAAAACAGAACAATGAGAAAATCAAAGCAGGTATCTGGCACTGCATGCACGATATATATTCGATTGAAACTAGGTCGAGACTTATCATATTTGTTATCTCGGGGATATGCTTTTTAGGAGCTATGAACCGAATGTATTTTTTTCGCTTTACTATCACTATATCTATACATTGCTATTTGCAGCATATTTGAATACCTAAATTTCATTCTATACCTTGCAGTTCATAAGCTTGACTCTCTTGAGTAAGGGACTCCCAAGCTTTTGCTAGGAACGGTTCATTGTTATTTTGAAGTGAGAGTAAGCATGCTATGAGCTAAGGGGGAGATGTCGGCAATGACTTGGGCTACACTATTGCATATTACTGAAGCACTGCAATGTTCATATTTTTTCTATTTGGCATCTAGTATGCATTGCAATATTGCGCTCGAGATATCATAGTTCAGCTAGCGGTTCTCCCTTCCCAGTCCCTCGTTCAAAAAACCACTGCCCCCGGACCTAGAGGCGGCAAGCCTCTTATCGGCTGCCATCAGACTTGGCGTTATCTCTCTTCTTACTCTTACTCTTCCTCTTTCTTTTCTTTCCTCGGTTACTTGAAGCTGCTGGAATTTCGCGGTAAATGAAGGTCTTGGGGTATCGTCAGCCGCGGTATCAGCACTTCCATTCTTCTTAACATTGCTACTGGTCTTGGTGTTGTCCGCAAATTTAGGCGGGCGAGAAAATAGCGGTGATGGTTTTTTGACCTTGGGGACTTCTTGTTGCTCTGAGCTTTTCCACCATGCTTCGCTCTTGGCCTCGCTGGTTATTTCTTGGGATAATCTGCTGAAAGGGTTTCGTTCTCCGGAGGTTCGTTTTGGGAAAGCTCGGGAAGAAGTTGGGGGTGGGTCTTCGGGGTCGAAGTTGAAATTGGGACGGGTGGCTGATTTTGATTGAGGGATGGCGGGTAAAGGACCGTTTGGTGGTGGGAAATGTGCTGGAGAAAAAGGCGGTTGAGGGATATTTGATGGAGGAGCAGTTGGTCGTAAAAAGTTTCTTTGAGGAGCCTTTGGAGGAATACTTGGTGGTGGAGTATGTGGCGGAGGAAATGTGAATGGAGGAATCTTTGGGGGAGGGCGTGTAGGAGCTATTTCATCGCTCTGGTAAGGTTGAAATTGAGGTTGTGACTGTGACAGGAACGGCGATTGTTGGATAGTCGAAAGCGGAGAAGGTCTATTTCGTAGCTCGCGTAACTCCCACGGCTGCAAGTTCGCTGATGATCCAAAGTCTCCCTGTCCACCATAAGAAGTGGGCGAATCAACCTCTTCTCCCAGATGCCGCATGGCCAAAGGAGTCTGCAATTTGGTGGGCTCCTGTTGGTAACGATCTAAACCTTGAGCTTCATCGGAGTATCGCAATTGTGGTGGTTTTTGTCTCTCGTCGCTTCGTCTATACGAGCCCACATCCACAGGTTGATCTTCTTCAATGGAATATCGCAACTTTGACAAAGGTCTCTTTTTTACCTCATCGCTTTGTCTCTTTGCCTCTATCCCCAAATATCCGTGGTAACCACTCGAATCCGAAGTGCGTAATCGCGTATTATGGTTCGGATCGCTGTGGTACTTATGAGCATTTTCCTGCGGCGGTGAATACTCCTCATGCGAATGCCGAACTCCTTCATAAGCTCCCTCATCCCCGTCACTCCAATGTCTTTGCGCAGCTCCCAACCCAGCATCCACCGACCCTGCCCTACCTCCCATCCCCAACATCGCTCTCGCCTTCAAATCTCCTGATTCACCACTTCCTCTCGCAGATTGATCACTTGATCTCGCGTTCATCGCCCTAATCCTAGCCTCTCTCTGTTCCTCTCTCGAATTTCTCTCATTGTTATCATGAATATCATTCAATCTTTTCACGCCAATCCTAAAGATCTCCTCCTGCGCCGCCTCCGTATTATACAGCCCCAAACCAACATCCTGCCCCCCGTTTGGGGTGGGAATTGGCTTGCTGATTTTGAGTTTTTTGTTGGTCGTCTTCTTGTCTTTCTGGCGAAAGTGTTTCAGTAATGATGTGGTGGTGGAGGAGGAGGACGAAGACTTTTTGTGATGAGCGAAGGATTTCTTCCCTTTTGTAGAGATGGGAAGACCTGTGGTGGAAGCAGCGATGGGAATGGAGTCGTTGCTTTTAAGTTTCGATGCCGTTATAGGTAGAGGAGGTCTAACTGGCTTCATCTCCGCGGCTTCATTTGTCCCCGCAACCTTCGGGCGTCTGGTTGCCTCTCGCATTAACCCATCCCAAGTTGTCATATGCCTCAAATCCGGCTCTACCAGCCCATTCTTCTCTCTAGCCTCCCACTCCATCTTCTGTCTTTCTTTTTTCGCCGCAGCAACAGCTTCCTCACTGGCTTCCAAAGCCAGCGCTGCCAGTCGTTCTTTCTCTACCGCAGCGACAGCTTCAGCTTTCTTCTTAGCTTCCAAACTTGCTTGCTCACGGCCGATTGTCGCAACGGTTTCCAGCGAGATTTCTTCCTCTTCGGGATGCTGTCCAATGTGTTGTTTATAGTAGTCTGCTCGATCTGCCGAGATGCCCCATAACCAATATTTTTCCGCTCCCGGAAAGTCCGATTTCTCCTTACAGGTTTCCAGGTCTTCTGCGACAGTCGAAATGTATGAACGTTCAGTGTCATTGTAATCGCTATTGCTATCTACGCTCTCCTCGACTTCGTTTTTCGGTGTGTCAAGATGCGTGGTGTAGCTCCCCTGCTCGTATGATACTTTTCTTCCGAAGCTTTGTGTCTTGCTGTCTACACTTGGCGTCTTGCTCGTCTTTCTCTCATCACTTTTCCTCTTCCAGCTCCCCGCTTTGTCTTTGGCCTTCTTGAACATGTCGAAGGGATTCTTCTTGTCTTTCTTCGGGGTATCCGGTGATGTCGTGGTACTAACCGAGACTTTTCTGTCCTTCTTCAATAGCCCAGGCGAGCTAGGGGTGGAAGGAGATTTTGGCATCGTGGATGCGACAGGTGCGTTTTTACCTTGAAAAAAGGTATGTTGTGTTATTGGAAGGGCCATTGAGCTCGTTGAATGGGAGGAACGGTTGGTCTGTGACGCAGCGAGTCCTGGCGAGACTAATAACGAAAATTGTCGTACTTCTTTCGCTGTCCGAATAGGTATGAGAAGGACGGAAGGAAGGAGGCTTTGGCGAGATGTTGCTGTTGCAAATGATGACGTTGATTCTTGATGTGTTTCTGTTTTCGTTGTGTGTTGCGACCAAAGATCTCTCAAGTACTAAGTATCACAATACTAAGGAAAACTCAGAGGCCAACTTCCCCAAAGCCATTGTACCTGAGTACAGTAAATCCAGTCGTGAATGGCAGGCACTCCATCATATGAACATTCACGACCAAGGGGTCCCCAAACAGCGAGCACGCAACTTGAAGCCTCCGTGAATGAGTGAATGGTAGTGTAAAAGGTGTTCAGTACTCGCAACCCTCCACCGCAACTTGAAGCTCCCGTGAATGATTGGATGGTAGTGTAAGAGGTGTACAGTACTCGCAACCCTCCACCGACTTCACTTTGAGATTTTCGACTTATAACTTCGCGGCCTCGAATAAAACTGCCATTCCATCGGTTCTAAATTCAATTGACTATTCAATTACTTAAAGACATCAGAGAGGCCATGGCACATTTTGAGTGAATATTGAATGGAGTAAATATTTGGTTACAGTACACCAAACGAGAAACACAAAAAACGGGCAAAGGAAATGAAAACCTCACAGATTTACTGGGTCAGAGCAACAAGAGATAGCCAAATACAGGCAATAAACCATCCTTACCTAGCGACTCAAATTGAATGGCAAGAGAAGATCTTCATCTTCCAGATTCCATCTTCACAAAACCCGATCCGATGCAAGGACGCCTATAAATAGACGCTGCATACTTTGAGTCATCGAAGGGTGACAACTTTGAGAAGTATAGTACAGATCTACTCGGACTTTCCAAAGTCGAGAGTGAAGAGAATCGCCAGGATTTATCAAGGGCGCTGGCCAGTGATTCATCGACGGGTACGCTACGGAGAATAGCACTTGGCCAATTTCCCTGAGGCAATGGTCAGGTAACGTAACAAGAGCATTCAGGATCTAGCTTGTATGCTAATACGTTATCCATGCCACGACAGCCGAATCTTAATAGAAAATAACTGCAATAGAACAAGAAGAAGAGTATACACGTAGAAGAGCAGATCTTTTTATCCAACTTAAAAACACAAAAAACCAACAAACCACAATAAACACAACGACCACCCAACAGAACCCTATCACCAACCTCTTCCCATCCAATCCCCCTTCACCACCCCCCTCATTAACTCTTAGACACATAAGAGAACAAAACAAGCTTTAACTGAAGATCAGTGAATATAGCAAGGATATGGGGAAAATAGTACCAAAGGTACAAATAAATTTCATCAATCTAATTTACTTGCAAAGTATTCTATAATGTCTTTGGAGGTCATTAGAGATAGACAGAGAATTTGAACGAATATCAGATGAGATAAAAAGAGGGTGCTGAATATAGGGTTCGCATCACTTTTCCTTGAATTAAGGTGAATCCGACAGGAAAGGAAAGAATGAATAGTTTCAACTAGACGCAATTTCCACAATCCTCTCATAGCGCTATGAAACACGGGCATAGAAATGCCAAAGACAAACAGTAAGCAATTCATAAAGTCATAAATTCATCCCCCATCATACAAAAAAGATCACTTGACCAACCCAACCCTCGATTCAAAATATCCCATTATCTCTCCAACCCTCAAGCCCCAGCGCCAAACTCCATACTCAAAATTTAAATCCAAACCTACTCAGCCCTAACGGGCGCCTCCAGCGCTCTCCCCCTCCCCTCTTCCTTCCCAATAACCTTCTTAACCCTCCACCTAACAAACAACCGAAACGGCACATAAAACACCAGGGCCATGGTATTGAAAAACAGAATCCCGGCCCACTTCGTCAACGGAAATCCATCGCTCGCCCCCTCCCTATACCCCTCACAAACCTCCAAATACTTCTTCGGATCATCCGTCAACACCCCATCCACGTCCTTCCGAATACTCCATTTCATCCAGTATTCCTCATTGACCGTCCAGACAAAAAGCTGGCGATGGGCTTTGCGGACATCGCGGATGAACGAGGCGCCAAAAGGGCCCACGAGCATCTTCTGATGCATGTTGAAGCTGACGTTGGGGACGGGGAGGAATTTGCGGGCGTAGATGAGGGAGAAGCCGATGTAGGTGATGGGGTAGGTGGGGACGTGTTTGGCGAGGATGGGGAGGTAGTCGGTCTGTGAGGGTGTCGTTAGTGAGAAAGATTAAAGGGGTGTGATGAAGGGGGGCTTACGGCCCAGATACCGAAGACTACACGTTCGTTCCAAGGTCGTGAGGCTTTAGCTTCGGCCAATGTAGAAGCTATTAAACGGAACACGGTATCGGCGTCATCGTCAAGCTAATTTAACAATTAATAACAAGATCCCGTAGCTTCGGGGGATGTTTGAAATACCTTTATATCCAACAAAACCCAAATATCCTCCAAACCTGGCGTAGCCAAATAATCTAGCAGATCTTTCAATCTAGGCATTGACTCCTTTGGTTCCAACACCGTCTTCAACGTCTTAATATATTCCCAATCGCAATCGATAAGCTTCTTGTCCACTCCAAAACATCGTTTAAGACTCGGATCCTGTGATATCTTCAGCGAACCGTACCCAGCGAGAGCTCAGCGGGAAGCATTCGTACATGAGAGAGAACAACTACTCCATCTTTCGACAAGTGTATATCCGTTTCAATGGCATGCGCTCCCACTTCCACTGCTCCTACGAATGCGCCCATTGAATTCTCCGGGTGTGCTGCCTTGTATCCTCGATGCGCAATGGCCTGTGGGCGCTTCTTGTCTGCGGTTTGGATCGCGTTCGTAAATGAAGCTTGGATAGTTCTTAGTATTGGGTCTTTGAGCTTCAGGTAGTCAATTGGACCTACGATTTGGAACCTCCATCTTCCCTGGCAGTAAAGGAGCTCTTTCGTTCATGGTTATTCACCACACAATGTGGTAACGAAGAGCACTTAACAACGATTGTCCACAGAGCAGGGCGTAGGCGCAGTGGAGAGCTTGCGATTGTGAGGCTAAAGATAACTCTAGTTCCCTATCGCTACCCGAGCTGAGCCAATGATCAATGAAGCAATAGTGAATTGATAGCCCATAGCAAGACACCGGAGAATTAATAGGAAGGTATGTGAGGGGAACAACTGGCCGAGCTCCGTCCAAGCTTCGGACTTGGGCGGAGTTTACGTCAACTTGCTGCAAAACCGGGATCTGAATTGTCCCGCTCAAATAAGCTAGGCGAGAAAAGGAAAGTCGTGGGGAACTCATTGGTAAAGAGCAAGTATGTGGAATTTGAAGATAAACTTGATCAAAAACACGTTAAGGAAGTGTACCTGGTGTACCAGTATTATGGTTTTCCTAGTGTTTAAGCGCATGACGCGTTGTTGGTTTGATCAGAGACTTGTTTTTCGACCCCTCATCAGACCAAATTCTCAACAACTTTTTAACCGCTTTTCAACAACAACAAGCAATTCCAATATCTCTTCAGAGAACTTCTTGTTTCCAAATACGCAGTTACTTCATACAAAAATTTGCAAACCAACGAAAACACGCAAACGAAAGCTCTTCAAGGGACCAAGTGACGGGCAAATTCCAACCAAACAAGCCTTGATCGACGGCACTAGCCCTGGCCCGCCCCGTTTGGAGCTCGGCATTCCTTCCACGTCAAAATCATCGCGAGCTTCATCATCTATCAAACAAGAAAACGAAATGGCAACATCGGAATATACTGGGCCACTTGACGTCTGTCGAGGAGAAGAAAACGTGCGAGAAGTTTCACCGGAACCTATGCGACACCGCCAAGTACTGTACTGTACTCCAACAGGTCGCACAATCCGACGACTATGGCATGGAATTGGACAAAACTCGCCAATTGAAAGTTCTGCCGCCTAGCACCCAGAAGGGGTTAAGCGGCGTATTCTCGGGCCACCCCAACCAAAACTTACTTCCCCCGCATCATAACCAATATAATAGCTACAGCTTCAAAATTTATCTTATATGATAGCTAATAACGAACTGAGCTATGAGTCCAGAAATTAGAGTTTTTAATTGGAGGCGCAAAATATAATCATTTAAGAAAGGGTTTAGGCCTTGAAGAGCCGTAAGCCGGGGTTATTCCGACGGGCCTCGGCATCGACGCTTAGGCCACCCCATCAAAATTTATCACTAATATTACTTCTGCCGCATCACCATCAATATCTAAGGTAAAAAACTAAAAAGAACTTTAAAATAGATACTTATAAGTTATAATATAATTTATGAGATAATATTTTTGGATATATTTTTTTAATATTATTTAAACTTCTTGCCATGAAAATACCCTGAAACGGAAGTTGCCGAAGTTATCCCTCGCGAAGGAGCTTAGACCACCCCACCAAATATTTGCCCACAAACTCTGGCCGCATCACGATTAATATTAGAGCTACAGTTTTAATTTCTGGACCATATGAAAGCTCATATCTAGGTGTATATTTTTTTAAATATTTGTGTCTCTGGCATCTATATACGTTGTGGTGGCTACTTCCGAAGTCATTTGCTAGGGTGGCACATAGGCGGTGAGCCAAAACTTCAATTGGCGAGTTTTGTCCAAATCCATGCCATAGACGACGTCTCGTAAGCCTTCTTCTCTTTACCTAGGTATATAAATCTGCAATTCATGCATCTCATCAAAAATTACAGGCGAAACATGTTGGAAGTTCACGTACCTGTAAAAAGAATACCTTCCCCTTTCTTTTCATCTGATGGCAATCACCGGAATCGCTCTCTCACCCTAGGCAAGGCGAACTCGATCCAATTCATCCCAAGTTAATCACATCACATACGAGTATTTCCGACTCTTTCACATTGGAAGCGCAAACCGATTGATTGGGACTTTCCATTCCCACGCTTGTTGTAATTCAAGAGTTACGAATCCCTAATATCCTCGCTACCTCCCTTGGCTGTTGTTAATCGACAATGCTCGGGTCTACCTCCAGCTCATGAACTCTCGCGCCGACTTCCCATTTGTAGAACGGATATCTTTCGCGATAAATCCTCAGCAACGGTATCTCCCTCTTCACTATCTTCAACACTCTCTTCAAAGCCGGAGTCGGAGTCGAAGTCGACACTGAAGGTTCCAGTATCAGAAAGATCAGAAAGATCAGACTCCAAGTCGATAATCGGGGACATGCCTTCTCGTGCCTTGGCGACATTCTCCATCATCTGTTCGTCACTCAACGCTGTCCACACTTCCGGAGATTCAAGTGAATATTTCCCAGCCTCAAGATTGTGAACTGCCGACGCGGGAGCGATTGTGGCCGATAATTCGGGAACTGGCCTGCGCTGAATGGAGTTCTTGGAAGATGTAAGCCGCGATACATCTGTTTCATTTGAGATGCGGCAGTCTTTACAGACACATTCGTCAATCTTTTTGGGGAGACGTAAGGCTGGTTTAGTCTGTGATTTCTGTCTCGCGGCCTTAATTGCCGCTAGTTTTCCCAGAAGATAGTTTTTCTCCAAGACTAGCGACTCCTCGATCAGACGCAACTCCTTTTCGCTAATGCCCTTCTCCGCCGTCTCTTCCAGTCTTCTCATGTGTCTTTTCAGTTTTGTAAACCCCGGGTTCTCAGATTCGTCCGTCAGGCCGAAGCATGTGCTGCATCTGCACTTGAATCTGAGCAGGTGCCCATTGCTCTTGTGGTTGATGCAGCCGTAGCATATAGTAAGCTCAGCACTGTTTTTGATAGCTCCAATAGCTTCTGCGATCAACATCTCTTTTTCAGGGTTCCACCGAATTCGTACATTAGGCGCCCCACTATGATTCAATCTCGCCGCCACCAAAAAGACTGCTTGCTTTGCCGCAGGTTGGTTCTCCTGGTAGTTGAGTTCAAGCTCGGCGTCATTATTCGGAATAGTAAAAGCATTGTGTAGAAACACGTCCTTAACCGCACCTCCGATCTCGCAGCCATTCCACAGTGCTTTAAATGCTGCTCGTTCTTGGAGGGGATTTTGGAGATATTCCGAACCAATTTGCATGTCTATGGACTCTTCAGGCCTTTGGGAAACGATGATGCTGGGCGCTTCCTCGAAAATAACTTCGCCGGCGCCGATGTTTTCTGTGGCAAAGAGACCCCGTCCATGGAGGTAGGATTTTCTGACTTCGGCACGTCGTGGCCCTTCACAGTTCATGTAACAGTGGGGGAATGGTGAATGGCACTTTGAAGATGATGAGGCAGTTAGCAAGGTAAGTTATGCCCGCCATTCCCCTTCCTACCGAATATACCATCAATTGCAACAAGAAAATGCAACAGCGCGACTGATCAGGAAGTCAACTTACCCTTCGTTGCTCACAGTCCGTATGTCCGGCTTTTGCATGGGCGATTCGTCTGGCGGAAAGGATCTTGCGGGCTTTCGTAGCTCTCACTGCTTTCGTCAAGAGATATTTGCTCACTTTTCCGTCGACTGCCCCAAGGACGGCTGTGGGAATTTTTACCGAGGGATTGTTTGCCGGCATGATGAAGGCGGGTAACGACTGTCGCTATTGTTAAAAGATGGGCTAGAAATGAGTAGCAATGGTTGTACAGAATATCCTGCTGGATTAAATTTGTTTGGAGTCCGAGTTGAAGATTGAAGATTGCAAGCCTCTTCGCGTCGTCGCTGCTTTGACGGAGGGCAGTCGCAACTTCCCCAACTTCCAGACTCCGTGTCGCGCCTTCCTGTGATGACTTGTCGCTCGACCTTTGCGCTTCTCTGCTAACCCTCAGGGAGTCAGAAATGCCGGAGGCCATCCTGGCTGCTCTCCGTCTAGTACGGCGACGCTCTCAAAGAAAATATATCCTCTTGCTCCGCAAGTCCGCCTGGGGATTAGGGGCTTGCCCCCATGGAAAAGGAAAAGTAATGAGCCAGGGTGATGCGTAATTTGTTGAATTTTTGGCTGAGGTGAGAGGTGAAAATTCCAGAGTGAGTTCGACACTTACACTAGCGCTACTAGCGCGCACGGTATCACTTTATATTCTGCCTTAGTAATACAATCTTCACTCCTCACTTGCAACAGAATCAACCAAACCTGGGCTGACTACGGTTACTTTTCGGAGGGCAGTCTTTGTTTTGCAATTCAAGTCACACAACCACAATGCAGCCTATGAAGTCTCAAAATAGCGCTGCCATTTGTTGTGATCTATTCATAACCACGTTCTACTTCTCAAAGAACTATTCTAAAGCAACCCCCACAAGTGCTCAAGGCTTACTTCTCAAGTGCTTTATCCGCAAAGCCTCGAAAATTAACCTCTGCTGCACCATGACCCGTCCCCTCTTCCGGTAAGCTACCTCTCCTAGTAACCATACCATACGCTTCCGTAATACGCTTGCCGACGGCTTCACCACTCCAATATGCACCCGTTACGGTACCTAATGCCACGAATGGCGCAGTATGTTCGCCTGCAAACCACAGACTCCTGCCTGGCAAACCCTCTCGCATAACCTCGATGTCCTTATCACCTTCTTCGAGACCGGTCCGGAAGGTGGAATAGCTTCCGTTGCCGGCGAGCTCATCGTTAACCCAGTCAGTGAACAGACATGATGTGGGCTCACAATCCGATAGATCTTCTTGGTAGTAAGGTAATCGCGAGTAATATGGCTTAAAAAATGTGACGAGTTCCTCCTGCTTCTCCTTTTCAGAGCTCAATGCTGCAAGCCTCTTAGCGAGTGCAAGAGATTGATCGCCATACATGTAAAACAATATTGTCGGGTGCCGGCAAGACTCGGGCAGGGTTGAGAGGTCCAGTGCTTCCTGGTTCCATCGCATTGGATTCGTTTCCGGGGCATATAAAGGAGCTAGCCATTGCGTAAAGCCTGTAAATTGTTCCGATGGTTTCGAGCCATCCTTTATCCAAAAGGCCTTCGGGAAAGTTATGTAAGCCTGTCTCATGAGTTAGCAAGATTTAATATCCATTCCTGAAACCTAGACGAACCTTTTCCAGGCAACCATAACCAATGGAATCGATAGCCTTGGAGAATCGTTCAGGTAATGGCGGTTGAAATGTAGCTTTGTTGTTCTTGAGCCAACCAAGTGGATTCGTCATAACTACTTCGTCAAAATCGAACTCGTCGCCATTTTCAGTGCAGAGCTTAACATTGTCCGCAGTTGATACGACACGGACTACTTTCGTCGAAAGCTTGATGTAGGCCTTTTCCTTTGCTGGTTTGGCGATCAAATCAATGATCTTCTTGTAGGTACCTGCGCAGAACAGATTTTCTGCGACCATTAGCAGGCTCATTTTTTAGTGCACGGAACTGAAATAGTTGAAAAATTGAGAAGTTTGCCAAAGAAGGATTCTGATCTAAACTCCCATAGCGTAGTGGGATATTTTGGGGGGGGGGGCTTTAGGTGCCAGTCTCGCAAGATGCAAATTCTTGCACCAAATCCACTTGGAAAGAAGCTGGCCTTAGCTAGATTATAGAGAAAAGAAACGGTGACAAACATCATGGAAAGAGGAAAAAGTACGCACCTCCATCTAAACATTCTTCCATCCAGAAGAACTTCAAACTTTGCGTAGTCACACTACTACCGACAAATCCTCCCCAGAAGTGCGCAAGTTGCATGATAATCTTGCGTCTAGCGTCTGCTCCTTCACCAGCAGACATCTCCTGAGCCTTGGCCGCAAAGAAGTCATAAAGGCTGACCTTAGGATCTATGGAAGATCCATCTTCAGCGGAGTGCTTGAAACCTTGGACAACGATATCCCACATAGTCTCCATCAGCACGCCGCCGTCTTCTAGCCTGTTTCCATCTTCGCCAAAGACATTTGTAGCGGCATCCCAGATATGCGTTGGGGTATTTGTGGCTTTGGCTAGGTCTAGAATGGGATTGTGTTCTGTCCCGTGGATCCACTATAAAAATACTCAAATCAGCTTTGCCATATTCCAACATACTGGGTGAACGAATCAAGGTCAACAAGTCCCGATGGAATTTTCTAAAGGCAGAAAATATCGTAGTCTATATACAAATCGACACCCAGAGCGGAACAAAGTTATGGACAGCACTTACATTCGGACCAAGGTCAACATCATGACCAGATGGTAACGTCGCTTGATGTGCTCGTCCTCCGAGTCTATTCCGAGCTTCGAGAATGGTTACATGAAAACCGTGTTCCAATAAAATATCCGCACATCGAAGTCCGGATATCCCAGCACCAACTATGCCGATTCTAGGTTTCCTGGCTGGGTCAAGCATGCGGAACTAAAACTTTGTCAGCAGTTGAGCCTCAAACAACCTGCCAGGTTATCTTTTTGTGCAAGTGGGCGCCATCATGGTCACACCCGTTCCTCGTACAAGAGCTGCACACGAGATGTACCATGCGTGTGTGGGAGGGCTCAAAATCATAGAGTTCCCAGGCATGAAACTCAAAGAGACATACTGACTTTTTTCGACGAGTCCATGACTAGCAGTTGTATTTGCTCGTCAAAATAATGCCGAGTTCGTGTCGATCGACAGGCAGCAAAATCTTGATAAATACGAGAAGAGCCTCTGCGAGAAGGTGTCGTGTAAGATATGCTGTAAGCATCCATGGCGACGGTGGAAATAAATAGAATAGACTTGTAAAAATGTAGGAAGGAAGGTATGACAAGTTTATGAAGAGGAAGGTTATGTGTTATGTCCATCTGTCTATTATACAATCCAAAAGGGACGAACGATGCTTGCTTAGGGGAAGAATGCCAAGATAAGTGAATGGGGACAGAGATATTCCATCAACCTAAATCCATTCACAATGAACCGCGTGCACTTGTTTGACCACTAAGTCGGGTCCACATGAGGGGGGTTGAGGAAAGAGCTACCGACAAGGATTGATCTGTGCTGCCGGTATCTGTCGAGCTGGCTGTATGCATCAAGGTATATATAATGTTCGAGTATCGCGGGTTTCCCCATTCCCAAAAAGTAATTGGGACGGGAGAATCCACTTTTGCACTGGAGACACCGACAACATTGCATGTGACCATCCCAAAGACATGAAGACACGGCATCATGACAACAGATGCCTCTTTCCCAGGCAGGATACCCTGTTTGGTGTGACCCAAGAAGAGGAAAAACGAGGACAGGCGAGGGACGAGAGATGAGGGACGACGTACAGTCTGAGTAAGAGGCGACACCGTTGCACCACATGTTGCATACGGCCTGTGAATCTCAATCACTAACGGGAGCTCCTTGGTATGAGTTTGCTTTGAAAAAAGGAGTGAGTGAGGTCGTGGGTTGTAAGCTGTACCGGCACGGCGGGCATGGCGGGGTGAAATAGTGGGGCTTGCCTGCGAAATGCCCGAGCCGTTACTGGCCGACAGCGACCCAGCGACCTCGTCATTGATTCCGCGGGCCGAGCCGGCCTCCTCGAATCTCTAGCCTCTCGAGCCTCTCTCAGGGGAGCTTCTCACTACCTCGACAGCATGTACAATTGCAGCCGTTCACGCTGCTGACCAGCAGACAAGTCAACCAAGAAAATGCGGACCTCACGGATTTCCAAAGATACAGCAAAGATTGTCAATGCGACATCAGCATCCCCACAAGTTCGCAGAAGCGCCAGGCCTTCGATTGCGCGCTTTGCCCACAACTCCGCCGTCAAAGACGAAGAGCCTTCCGATGCGACTCCAGAGCCCGTGGATATTGAAGATGTGATTCCGTCTAGGAAACGAAAGAGAGGGGCCACGAGGACTCCCATAAAGCAATCGCCCCGAAAGACCGAGACCGTTACTGTCAAGACCGAGACGGAAGATAGCCTTACTTTCTCCCCGGTCAAGAAGAGCAAAGTTCGAAAGCCAGCTCGGCAAGTGAAAAACGAGGACACGGGCGAAGTTGAAATACATCCTCCAAATGACTGGGCTGAGGTCTACGCCGTGGTCAAGGAAATGCGACTCACAGGAAGCGCACAAAATGCCGCTGTAGATACAATGGGGTGCGATAAATTGGGCAGTGATGACGTTCCACCAAAAGTCAAACGTTTCCATACTCTAACAGCTCTTATGCTGTCATCGCAGACGAAAGATACTACCAATGCAGCGGCTATGTTGAGATTGAAGACAGAGCTACCAGCATACAAGGAAGGGGAACCAATTGGCCTGACTCTCGAGAACATCCTGGCTGTGGACCCAAAGTTATTGAACGAGTTGATATGGGCTGTAGGATTCCACAATAACAAAACGAAATACATCAAGGCTGCCGCCGAAATACTTCGAGACCAATTCAAGGGCGACATTCCGGACACCATCGAAGGTCTGATGTCGTTACCTGGTGTTGGTCCCAAGATGGCCTACCTGTGCATGAGCAGTGCTTGGGGAAGAACTGAGGGAATTGGTGTTGATGTTCACGTCCATCGGATCACAAATATGTGGGGTTGGCATAAAACGAAAGGACCTGAGGAAACACGTTTAGCGCTTCAGGCCTGGCTCCCTAAGGAACTATGGCATGAAATCAATTGGTTACTTGTTGGCTTTGGCCAGAAAGTTTGTCTTCCCGTTGGAAAAAAATGCGGCGAATGTGAACTGGGTTTCAATGGGCTTTGTAAAGCTGCAGAGCGGAGCAAAGTTACTGTTGGAAAAAAGCTACGAGAGGAGAAAATCAAGAAAGACGAGGAGGACAATGTGCTTGCCAAAACGGAAATCGTCAAGACCGAGGAGATCTCCCAGGAAATTCCTGTCAATGCAGAGGTCAAAAAGGAGGAAATCTCTGCCAAAACGGAAATCGTCAAGACCGAGGAGATCTCTCAGGAAATTCCTGCCAATGCAGAAGTCAAAAAGGAGGAAATCTCTCAAGAAATTCCAGTCAACGGAGATGTCAAGTTGGAAGTTGATTCTGGGAGAGTCTGAACGCATTTGTATTCGTTTTCCAAACTTCTCACACGGCGTCAGGACAAATCCGGTTTACGAGAAAAGCTACGTTGATGCATTGTGCCTTCAAGTAGATCGCGACATGAGTTGAAGCTGTAGAGAAGCCTCAGCATGTGTACATATGTAACATATACAAGGGGTGGATTTGTACAATAGCATCTGTCACAGATGGAGCACACCTGTAGGCTGTAGACTACCTAGGTATGTACCTAATTTATCAGTTCAGCAGTATTATGTTCTCAACTTCATGAACCTTCATTGCCTATTTGTCCTAAGCTTACTCTTGACTTCAAGTCGAGTTCAACCAGGGCTGAGGATTTCTCTGGTTTTGTGAAATCGCATAATCATTGGCTAGCATACCGTATTAATTGGTGTAGAGCGACACCCCCTTCCATTTTAACCTTCATTCTCTTATATATCATAACACAACAAGGTTCAAAATAACAGAGGCCCCGTTTTCGGGAGAGAGTTCGTTCACGGGAGAAACACTCCCATCAACCTCAATTCTCTTTGATGGTCTCGTACAATGAAGTTAAAAACGGGAGGGTGGTGGCGCTCTACACCAATTAATACGGTACTTGATAATCCCTCGAATTGCTCGAATTGAACAGATAATTGCGGCATCTCTCCACTCCAGCATAGGGGTGACTGAGTGTATAAGCTTGCTTCAGAGTCGCGAATTGAGTGCTTAATGCAACAGGATAACTCAAGTGGTGTTACCGATCCTAATGAGCGGCAGAGGCTACTTTTAAATACCCATTCCCAGTTGGACTGGCAAATGAGTCATCGAAAGGAAAGAAATAAGGGAAAACTGGGAGAATCAGGTGCTCAGCGTCACGTCTGCATGCAAACTGGCTGTTAGTACTAAGAAGATTGGGGAATGCCGGCCGGTTGAGGAGTTGAAGTAAATGTTTCGTGGAAGGATCAATGGTAGATATGCGCCAGTTGAAGAGACCCGACTTTCCACTAGACGCAACCACAGGATATACTTCAACCTCTTCGCTGATCTGTTATTTTTATTCTATTAGCCCTATATCCCTTAGTTTTGCGATGATCGGTTGGTACCCAACCTTGGAGTGCCCTTTAGGCTCTAATCTATTTTGGAATTTTGTGATTGGATTTTGCATGGAGTTTAATTGTAGGGCAAAGACTTGAAGGATGAGATTTAACGATTTAACCTCGAAAATTTATTGAGGAAAAGAAATGCTTGTGTATTGTGGTGGTATCTGCTTTTGTAGTAATAGTTTCGAAGTGAATCTAGACCACCGAGCATAACTTTACAGAAAATCTGCTTATACCATTGCCGACTGATTTCGTAATCCTCATAGCATTAATTTCAATTCACCCCCCTCTTCATGCGCATAATTTCCGGTCTGACACGTACAAAAATGTTGTTTGCTGTTTAGTGGAAGGCTTGTTTTGCGAAGGGCGCAAACCGGGGACGTCATGTGGGGTCCCGAGCCGTCAAGCAAACAACGTTCAACTTCTCTCGATCTCAAGTCCTCCGCAACACCAACTCTTTTCTCCATCAACCCATTTTTGCAAACGCGCTTTATCGCGACTCATGCAACGCTCGCTATGAAATGCGTTACACTTGCGCGCCTTCCCATGGTTTGCCAGCCAGTTGCCTAGCACGACTGCCGCGATCGCATCTATCCTGCAGAGCTTTTCCTGCGTCTGAGGAATATCAACTCTCGAATTTTCACCCATCGCATCCGCGTTTTCAATGAGTGCACTTGCTAGCCATGTTGATATCATGCTATGAGCGCTATAAAAGCGGTTTTACTCTTGTTGTTCGATGAAGAGAAGTTTGCTGTACTGCCCAAGTCATACAATGACCGCGCTGACTCATCAAAGCAGGAAGCATACATATGGGGTGCCGCAACACACTTGCGATTCACAACACGAGAAGGCTTAGAATGGGCCGATCATAAATTGTAATCATTTATTTTGGTTCGGGGGTATCTCAATGCGATAAAACGAAACGGCTGCATTTCGTCTCACAGACGCCATCCCGCCCACCAGCCTGTATACAAACGCATGGCAAATGCAACCTGAGGCCTCATCTATGCAATCCAAAACCAAATCTTCTCAAATACGTTGCGCGGGTTCTGCTCTGGCCATACTTCGGCATCAAGGGCAGCTTTTCCAGTTTGGATATCCGCATCGGCTGGGTGGATCCAATGGGTGCGCTTGAATATTTTCCAAAAGGCGTATAGACCGAAGAAGATGGGAATGCCAAGATAGGAGGCGAGGAAAGCTGCTCCTGTTAGTCTGGAATCGCCGGGATAGGGATTGGGATCAACTTACTGCTGACGTTCCAGTGAGAATGGTGTTCGCCCACGAAGACATCAAAGCCCTGGAAAATGATGACCACAGCGAAAAAAAAGAGCGCGATCCAGGCTGTATACGGTTGAAACTTGCTTTTAAAGACAAGGGTATTTCTGTCGATTCCTTGGGCTGCGAGAGCTTTGTGAAACTGAATATAAGCAACACAGATGGAACACTACGCGGAAATTAGCTTAGAAAGCATCTCAGTGTAGATGCTTGCTTACCCAAGTGAAGAGAGACGCGATGGTGGTCAAGTTCTGGAACCATCCGAATGCAGTGGCGGCTCCTCCACTTCCAACCGAGAGGTAGGTGAGACCTGAGATGGAACAGGTGACGAGGACACACCAGTATGGGACACCAGCTTTGCTACAGCGTAGGAAGAATTTTGGAGCCTGGTGGTTCTGTGCGAGGGCAAACAAGTAACGGGATCCGGTATACAAGAAAGCATTAGCAGACGAGGACGCCGAGGTCAAGACGACTGCGTTGATGATCGACGGCAGGACCGGAATACCGGCGTTCTGAATGCCAATAACCCATGGCGAATGAGCTGCACCGGGAGAATTGGCTGCTTGAGCCTTCAACAGATGCGGATCACTGGAAGAAACCAGGACACCAATAGCGAGCGAACCAAGGACGTAGAAGAAGAGAATACGCCAGAAAACTCTCCTGACGGCCTTGGGGATGTTCTTGCGCGGGTTTTCTGCCTCGCCAGCAGCGACGGCGACCAGCTCAACACCACCATAGGAGAAAGCAGCGTTCACAAGAACGTTGAACAGACCCAAAAATCGGCCGGTGTTACCCGTGGAATCGAACTCCTTCATGGGACCGGGATGTTTCCAGAATCTGAATCCAAGACGGTCATGGTTTGGTCCACCGCCAAGGTCAACAATGAATGCCATTATTAACAACCCAACAATGGTAATAATCTTCACCGAGGCGAAGACAAACTCGGCTTCTCCATAAATCGCGACTGCGAAGATGTTCAGGCAGAGAACGACGACAATTATAATGGTGATCCAAGCAGCAACGTTGATGTGGACTGCTCCTGGCCAGAATTGAATGACGATGGATGCGGCAGAGATTTCAGCGCAAAGAGTAATCGCGGATTGATACCAGTTCTATGTGGCACAAATGTCAGTCTCAGCTACCACATTTTGGATGAAGTCGTCTTGGCAACATCCACATCGACCATATTGAAAAGAGGCTCTACTCACATTCCATCCAACCGCAAAACCGAGCGCATCGTCGCAGTAACGGGCGCAGAATTGGGGAATAGATCCAGGCAGAGGAAGCCAAGTAGCCATTTCGCCCAGGCACTGCATCATAGCAAAGATAGCGATACCCGTAAGAGAATAACCCAACAGGACAGAAAGAGGGCCAGAGCTAGTAAGCACCGAACCAATACCCAGGAAAAGACCAGTTCCGATGGTACCTCCTAGCGCAATAAATTGGATGTGTCTCGATTTGAGGCTATACGAGTCGCCATCAGTATTCGCCTCGTCCAATTCATCACGTCGTCGACTTACCCTCTGGTAACATAACCATATTCCTCAGCCTCAGCAATGTTGCCATAGAGATCTGCTGCTTCTGCTAGGCGATCTCCCTTCCCTCCGTGATCCGAGGGGTCGACGTATTGTGCTTGTGGGTGGCCATTGCCATAATTTGGCGCCCCCTCGTCGACGACATACTGTTCCTTCTCCATTTTGATAGCTACGTCGAGGCTGACGAAATAAAAGGTGGATTAGAGAG
Source organism: Hymenotorrendiella dingleyae (assembly GCA_003988905.1). Taxonomy (NCBI): domain Eukaryota; kingdom Fungi; phylum Ascomycota; class Leotiomycetes; order Helotiales; family Helotiaceae; genus Hymenotorrendiella; species Hymenotorrendiella dingleyae. The sequence goes on from QYAP01000037.1 coordinate 116,109, forward strand.
GGAGGGAAAAGAGGGCCTCCTACGGCGCACGCCTCGTCCATATATATAGGGTTTGGGCGACGCGACACAGGGCTACACACGAAAGAGGCAGCCCGCAGACATCAGTAGCTCCAACCTGGACCCTGCCTCTTGCTCTCTTGGTCCACCATGCAGCCAAAGCTGCGATGTGCAAAAGATCGACAAGGGCTCTCCGAGGCCTTGCACCCCCCTTGCTTTTCAGAATGCGCCAACAACCAATCAGCTGCAAATCCTCAGAAACCCTTCGCCAATCGTCTAGCTTCCATCGAGAGACGGGCTTGCAGGCAATTCTAGCCTTCTACAATGAATTTATCAGTTCAGTTGCTTACTCTGTACACCATTGAGAGAGAAAATGGATAATTGGTTGTTGGGAACGATGGCGATGGTTACATATCATACGAAGGTATGTGTGCAATATCGGGCCTTGCTAGTACTCGTTCTTGCTGCAGCGGCGCCGTTGGTATTGGGGTTACCAGGGCCCCCGACTGTTGATTCTTCCTGGGTTCCTCGCAGCTCACCGGCCCACCGAGTTCGAAATTCCCTCGAAGCGATTTGGTCGGCGAAGCAACCCATGAAGCACTAGCTCGGGACCTTCTGCAGCGGGCTATCGTGGCGTGCGGCGTATGAACTGCACACAGTGCGCGTACAGTGAGCTTGAAATCCCAAGCCTTCACGTAACTTTTTGGTTTCGGAGAAGGTTAAGTTCATGTACAATTCAATGTACTGTACTTGCGTCCCGACCACTTTTCTGCAGGAACTTCCCCAAGAATTCTACCTTCAATACAAATGCTCCTGGGGCCTAGGTTTGCAATCCTCCTGCTGCGGCCAGCATCTAGGCACCCGGCGGAGAATTCGAAAGGACCATCATTGTGGGCACTGGGGGGAGGACGCTCTGTGGGGGTTGTCTCGGTTGGGTCAAAGAAGTACTTCATCACGTCCTGCAAGCCGCCAACAACCGCTTTTCTATGGGCATCTCTTACCGACGAGGCTGCATCTCAATTGCTGCCGGTTCAGTGAGGTAACATTGGATCTTCTTCGATCAATTCAGCTTTCCCGCCTTCTCGTTAAGCGCCCGTGTAGACAATATTCGACAGACTCCGTGGAGCTGGAAATGTTGGTATTTTTCATAACGTCCTAGCATACAATTCCAAAAGGAGGGGGAATATTGGTCTCTGCTATGTGGCAAGGTTACCGCTTCGAGGCTTCCTCCGCAGCGGGGCGAGGGGTTAAATGGGAGTATGATATGGGGGGTTCATCGTTGGTTTACCCACAAGCGGCAAGAATGCATCTAATGGCTCTTCGGCGCTTGGCATTTCGCCCAAGCCGACTTCAGTCGCTAATTGGCAGCTTCTCTACTCTTCAATGTCTATCATAGTATCAATTGGCTTACGATCTGAAGCAGGACACTCGTCAGCCCTAGGCACCGCATCGTCAGCAAGATCAAGTACGAGGTGGGTGAGACGTTCACGACTGTTTCTCGATGGCTTTCCAGCTCAAAGGACAGTACACACATATTTGGTTTGGCAAACTGAATCACCTGTGCAACCAGGAGATTCTATTCTCCTACCAAAGGACTATTTTTGGCACTGTCCCTCGTTGAACAAGATGGACGGGTCTCACTCGGAATTCTTCGCGACACAAGTGATTCTCAGCTCACGGGAGAGGTGCTCGTAACATCACCCCATATGGAAAACTTCCAGAATGCTCACCGAAACGATCCTTCAAGCTTACCCCCCACCTCCGCATCCGATAAGCTTGGATTTGCCCCAACACCATTTTCCAACCACTTGACCGTACTCACCCCATTACTCACCTCACTCGCCATATTTACAAGATGAGAAATGAGCGGGAAATAGGCGCGATTCGCTATGCGCCAATAGTTGCTCCCGAGTCCCGACATTTGGAATTCAACCGGGGGGTTTTATTGATTTTATCGTCGTCCTTCGATTCGCCTTCTAGAATTATGCCGCTCTCGGCAGCATGCCCCGGCCGACATGCCCTTTCCCTTATCGCTGTCGCCATCTAGGAAACTGGGGTTATGGAGCCAATGATGAGACCATCACAACCAACCATGCCAGCAGAGGGAAAAGTGGCTGCATACGGTGCCCGATGCGGAAGGTGCCTAATGCTTCGGCCGCTAGGAAAACGAGGCCGAGCAAGAAAGAAGTGATGGGCTTCCGTAGCCGTTATTACACGCAGTCTAGACTCGAGAGCACCAGGAGTATCAAGTAGTAAGTACTCCGTAGGGGTATCTGTCTATCGTTCCGGCGGTACGGAGTATTGCATCTGGACGCGAAAGCCTTGGGCCCAAAGACCGTTGAGAGGAAAGCTTCCCTTGTGTACTCAGTCAAGGGAAGCGAAGTATATATAGCCTGCATCACAAGGCTTATGCAGTACGACAGAGCTACTTTCGGTGCGCGTGGCTTTCCCTATAATAGGGCATCTTTTTCGTCCAAGATTTGTCCAAAGTCGGTGTTATGTAAAATTGCATGGGCAGCGCATGGCCATTTCCACGTTGTAGGTCATGTGAAGCACCTCGAGGCGGGGAACATTCCAACTCGGGTTCTCTGCAGGTGCGGCTCGCAATGGTTGTCCCAAGCCCTGGACGATTTCTTGCCTCTGAAGATCGCAAGCATCAGCCTCGGCCATCCCGAGTTTCGATCGAGGCATTCTGTTTTGTTACGAGGAGACTTTGTGATCTTGGTGTTGTGCCTCGTTTCGATTCAGCCTCGACCAAGTCACGACGTTCGCAAATCCGCCTCGTTACTCCATATTTTCAAGACATTTTAGGCTTCTGAGTAAAGCTTCATCGCCGTGGTGGCTTGGAAGTCAAAGCTTGTTTTCCCTCTGCCAAGACTAATTTTATTTTTACAGCTCCTACCCTTCTGTTTCGAGTTGCAATATTCCTTCCTTCAAATCTCCCGTTCACTACTCGTAACCTGTTTCTTTTCAGATGCTGATTGATAGGTGCTCAAGCAGAATAGATAGGATAGCTTATCTTTTACGAAATACGACGCACCAACAAGAATCCACACGATCATTCGAAACGCGGCGCATGGCGGCCTATCAGAGGACGGGATGGTTACATCTCTTCTCGGCGTTAATTTCTTTCGAGATGTGATAGACTTTCGTTTGAGTGGATTCTTTCCAGTCGATTTTTCCACGTCTTTTTGGGACGGCACAAGACGACCATATTGCTTGGTGGTTTTCCCAATTGGGAACGCATTTCGGCAGTGTTGGGCATTGATCATAGAGTGGTGTGAGAGTTTTGATCTACTTCCTAGCTGAGTCATGTCGTCGAAGCTTTCGATACAAGTAATATCGCGGTTGACTAAGTTGTTCACGAATTGCTCCCGTTTCCAAAGCAGTTGGAATGGTCCCCTGGTATTATATCCTTTCCTTGGACGTCAGGCTCTTTTATACTGGAGTAAGAGCTTAACTGACTACCGTTATTATATGCTGCTCTTTACGTCTGGTCTTCACTCAAGGTCGCCCTTATTCTCTCATAGAATTCGGGGGTAAAATGGACGTAGATCTGACGAAAGAAAAGTTCGTCCGTACCGTACCGTATTAATTGGTTTAGAGCGCCACCCCCTCCCGTTTTTTATGTCATTGTGCCAGACCATTAAAGAGAATTGAGGCTAACGGGAGAGATACATCTATGAACGAACCCTCTCCCGTTTTCTGGGCCTCTATCATTTTAACCTCAATTCTCTGTAATGAACTGGCACAATAAAGTCAAAAACGGGGGAGAGGGGGCGCTCCAAACCAATTAATACGGCGGTTTTATTTTTCACATCAGACCGGCTATCTTACGGTGCTTAAATAAAAATAATTATGATGTACTGTACGAAGTTTTAGATAAGTGCTCCACCTTAGTAATTGCAAGTATTCATTCTTATATCATCTGATAGTCTTTCGAAATAGATCCAATCTCCGATGGCTTGCGAAACGTCGAAAGGTAGATCGAACATGTATCAGACGACAGAGCTGGATTAGCAAGTTTCACCTGTGCTCAATTTAAGATCGTATAAATGTTGGTACTTCGGTGTTAAACCTAAGATGTAACGAGTAAAGGTATAACCCTTTTACCTTTTTCATATAGTTATAGTTAATCTTAGATTCATTCACTCAGTGAGTTATCACCGGAGACTAGTGCATTGCCATCGTTCAAATATAAAAGTTCTTTTTTGTTTTTGGTTGCTGGGCAAGAAAGTGAAGCTTCTTTTCTTCGGTGCCTGGTATTTCCCGTTCTAGGAGCCAGCAATCTGCGATGCTTCGAGGGGGCGTACCGTGGATTTCAAGTTACTGTGATTCGTATAGATTCTTGTGGTAGCTTTTTGAATAAAGGATCAAGAGGGATATCCTTCAAGCCTGCGGGTTTCGCAAAAGATTCTACACGTTTGTAGCAGATATCGTAGCAATTTATTCATAGGACCCCGTCCTTTGGTATGGTCATTCCGATTTTCAACCTCATTGTGCCAGACCCTTAAGAGAGAATCGAGGTTGAAATGGGAATGGGACTCCCGTTTTCAGGATCTCTCCCATTTCAAGCATCATTGTGCTAGAATTAATGCGGCATTTGGCGAGAAGAGAAACTGACTTGTATTGTAGGTTAACTGGAATTCGGGAATATTTTCTAGGAGGATATCGGTTTTAGGCTATTTTTTCGTTGGGGCAGTGTGGTGTAGTGGTTCGTATTGTAGTAAGTTACCTAATTATTTGCAAGGCATTCGGGCTGAGTTGAGCTGTGTATAAGGAGTTACCTTCCCTAAGTTGAGTCGGTGAACTGTGATGTGTAATTTAGTGGGTTGGTTGGGTTTGATATATCACTGTATTTGCGAAAGAACCGTTGGGGAGAGAAGGAGAAGGGATCGGTAGTCGGAGTAGTGAAGAATTTTTGAGCGGGAGGATGGAAAAGAAGTAAAGTGCAAAAAGTGACCCAAAGGAACTAAACAAATACCATTACGACACTCCCAGCCTATACAAAAATAACACAACTCTCAAAAACTTTCCTTTCTCCGGCAACTTACTCTACTTCTTATTCTCAGCAACCTACCCTGCGAATTTCCGGCAATCCCCGGGTAACCCAGTGTGAATAAGCCTAGAGTAAAGTTAATAACTTAAAGGCGATAAAGATTTACTATTTCGATACCCCTTAGCCTATCAGACACGTTATATCATCGACATAAGTCTCAAACCCTTCTCTTCCTTTAATTTCTGCGTGCCCTTCTTATTCTCAGCAACCTACCCTGCGATTTTCAGGTCATCCCCGGGTAACCCCGTGTGAATAAGCCTAGAGTAAATTGAATAATTTAAAAGGGATAAAGATTTACTATTTCGATACCCCTTAGCCTAGCAGATACGTTATAACATCGATATAAGTCTCAAACCCTTCCCTTCCTTTGATTAACTTATTCTGCGTGCCCTTCTTATTCTCAGCAACCTACCCTGCGATTTTCAGGTGATCCCCGGGTAATCTCGTGCGAATAAGCCTTTGAGGAAATTTCGTTACTATTAGAATTTTATAAACGATAGCAGGGAAGATGATTCGTAGCGCGGCCCTAGCATGACACTAGCAATAGCGCAAGTGTACTGCCTAGGTATATCATAAGATACTGCTAGTACGGGAATGAATGTGGATTTTTAAGGACGCGCGGGGCAATTCAGCAATGGTGGCTTCTTACCTGGCTTGAGGTTTAGTACAAATTTTCTATGAACGACGCATTTGAGCGAAATTCAAAGAATGGAACTGAAATATTCATGTGTTTTATTCCAGACAAGGTAGCAAAGAGGTATCTAACTCTCCTAATCTCACTCCCCAACGCCATCATATATACACCATCCCGCACTCCAAATTTGTTCCAGAATTAAGCACCTTTCCTCGCAAACCTCCCAAGCGCAGGACCCAACTCCTCTTCTGTCGCCTGGAGTCTCTGTTTCTGCTTCTCGCTCTGATTTTTCCTTAGTTCCTCAATCTTGAGTCTTCTCTCATCAATGATATTTCTCGATCCCTTCTTTCTCAAGTACTTTCGTAACGAGCTATTCTTTCCACGCCCACGGTTCTTGATGTCCGCGATTGGATCAACGGGCTTCTTGTCGAGATCTTTCTCGGCTTTTCGTTGCTCGGCGGAGAGGAGGTCTAGATTACCGATGTACTCGGGGTTCAAGGAGATCATTTCTGGTTGTAATTTGTTGAGAAGAGATTTAACTTCTGCTTCTTGTCGCTGTTTCGTGTTTTCGTATGGGTTGACTTCGAGAGCATCAAAATTTGGTTCTCCAGCGCCGGGAACAATAATTGACGAAAACCCTTCGTTGTGCGAGACGCCTAAGAGATCCTCGAACGGACACCATTTTACCCGCTCTATCTTCTTTCCTTCGCCACCCCACGACATGTATGGGCTTTGAACTTTCTCTTGCTCCGAAGAGTGTTTGGTAAAGAGACCTCGCCATATTGAAGTCTGAGTGCCCCATCCAACTGCTGTGAGCCCCCGATCCGAGATTGCGACAGATGAAGCTGGCGTTCTTGTGAAGTAGCTGTTAACTTCCTTGAACATTCGGATATCCCAAACCGCCATCTTGAGATCTTGGCCTGTAGATACCATATATCTGCCTTCTCGGTCAACTGCAACGCCCCGTACTGGACCCCGGTGAGCAAGAAGTTTTACAAGTGGAGTTGTAGAATTTGGTGACCAAAGTGTGACTGTTCCATTCTGGTGGCCCATGTGAAGGATCGCGTTTTGGGGGTTTTGGGTGAGGGCTGTTGGAAAGCCTAAACGGGTTGGTATTTCGATAACCACTTGTCCTGTCGAGACATCTTGGTATTTTAAATAACCTGCGTTGCCCTAAGTAAAATTAGCATGAATTTGACCAATGTTTGGGTAAACTACATACCACAGTCGCGAGAAGGTAGTGATATGGCAGAAATTCCATATTTGTAACTTCAATATGCTTCTTTAGACAATGTATTTCTACACCAGCCCCGTCGTATATGTAGACATATTTCTTTTGCGCAACCGCAAACATCTGGTTATTATGTAACCATTTTGCGTCCCGAACGGTCTCTCCAAGTTGTAGTTCACATCCCAGCTTTCCCTCCCGCCAATCCATCGTCGCAATATGGCCCTTTCTTCCAGCAAGTAAAAGCTCTCTTCCATTTCTGGTGTAATCGCAAACATATGGCCCAAGAGTATCCAGTTTCAAATCGAACTTCTTCTTCGCAGTTTCAACTGCCACATCTGGTATTATATCCTCTTGTCGGACTTTGTATGTTCGTTCCAGCTCATTCTCAGGCTCGAGGAAACCTCCTTCATTTTCGTGCAAAATTTCGGAATCTTTCAATTGAAGCGTCGCAGTTTTGTACTTGTTCTCTAGAACTTTCATGTTCCCCCGCAATTTTTTGTCTCTTATTCCCTTGGCTGCGAAGAATTAGCTAGATGTTTGCGATTCGCAGCTCTTGGGAGTTTTCAGGATTGCGCAAGTCTGCATTCAAAGACCCCTCCGACAAAGTAAATATCCAAGACCTACCTGAAATCTTCCGACCTCTCCCATACGCCTTCTCTGCCTCTTTCCGTCTTCGTAGCTGCGCTGCATCATTGCCGGTCGGTACGAGTTCTGTTCGCGTTTGCTTCAATGGTACAGCGCCATTGAAATGGGTCTGCTGTGCAGTCTCATCTGCAAGGTCAACCTCCATCTTTTGAAGTCGGTCGAGGAATTTCGAGGAATTTTGCAAGACGTTCCCAGGGTTGGTAGTGGAAATGCGCACGAGACAAGGCGGGCAGGCGAGCTCGCGAACTTTTTGGTCAACTTTTTCGACAAATTATGCACGGCCCCCATTTAGGCGGGTCCTTATCGCATCGCCTATCTATCAGATCGCACATATCCCCGCCAAAATTTCTTCCACCACGAACATCCGACGAGAAAGCAATTCCAGGGCAGCCGTGGAAAAAACATTCCCCTCATATCGCAAGACTAGTCATCCAACCTGGCTTCGATTCCATTTCGATTTAAAGCCGGAGGAAACGGCACCATGCCTTCCTCTGTTGCGTCTCATTCGCACAGGAGCACGACGAAGGCTTCCCACAAACCCTTCAAGTCCAGGAAGGCCACAAAGGGAGCATTAAAAGAGATTTCGAAGGGTTTGTTGCCATGAAACTTTTGCAAAAATCCAAGCTCGACGCTAATTTATTCCTTCATAGGCAAAGTGCAAGATCTCAGTCACCGTAAAAGCCCCCACCAACAGCTCATGTCTAAATTCGATCGCCGAAATCAAGCGCGACAGAAACAACAAGTGAAGCACAAGGAACATCTCAGAGATAATAGTGTATTTGTTGGTCGTGATGGGGCTCCCAGGATTGTTGCTATCATACCATTGTGCGAAGACATGAACGCCGCCACAGCTGCACGTCAATTAAGTGGTAGTTTGGATATCGATATCGAAGCTCCAGAGCAAGGATCGGTCCGGATAGACGTCGAACGGTTTAAGCAAAAAATACAGTACCACATAGTATCCAGAGATGTCGTGGAGTGTCTCGATGCTGCCAGAGTTGCAGACTTTGTGATATTCTTGTTATCCCCAGATCAGGAAGTGGATGCTCTTGGAGAACTTATAATCAGAAGCGTCGAGAGTCAAGGATTGTCCACGATGTTGACTGCCGTACAAGGTCTCGAAAAGGTTGAACCAGTCAAAAGAAGATCTCAAGTCCTCTCGTCTCTGAAATCATACATCACGCACTTCCACCCGGACCAGGAGAAGGTTCACAGCCTGGATTCGAGGCAAGAATGCGCCAATATGATGCGATCGCTGTGCACAACTACGCCAAAGGGAGTTTACTGGAGAGACGAAAGAAGCTGGATGTCCGTGGACGAAGTTAAATGGCCTGAAAATGAGGGCGATAATGTGGTCATTACTGGAGTCATTAGAGGAAAGGGTTTGAAAGCAGACCGTCTTGTCCAGGTGGGAGACTGGGGAGACTTTCAAATTGAAAAAATCACAGCCGTTCCATTGGACCTCAAAAAGAAAAGGTCGGAAGAAATGGCCGTAGATTATTCCGAAATTGTTCTTGATGCTCCTACTACTGATCAAGACGACCTCGCTGAATTAGCTCCTGAAGAGGTGATGATGATGGAGGAGGATGGAGATGCTGCAATGTCGGTGGCCACAACCGAAAAACGGGGAGTTCTTCTAGACGATCACCACTATTTCTCGGACGATGAGACACATCTTCCAGCCGCCCCGAAACGTTTACCCAAGGGAACATCTAAATATCAATCTGCTTGGTTTTTAGGCGATGACTTCTCGGATTCAGGTTCTGACTGGGAGGATGTCGAGACTCGCGATGTCGGCATGGAAGCCCCAGCCTTGCCACAAGACGGGGTCGAGGGATTTGCTCCTCGGGAGCCTACTGAAGCAGCGCCTTCAGAATACCCCCAATCTGAGATGTTCTTGGACCCCAATCCAGATGATGAAGTCGAGGCCGAGCAACTCGCAGCTTTCAGAAGACGAGGAGATGATGCGGAAGATGATCGAGAATTTCCCGACGAAATCGAACTTCACCCACATGTGCTTGCACGAGAGCGTTTGGCAAGATACCGTGGACTCAAGAGTCTCCGGTCTAGTCACTGGGAAGAAGATGAGGATAGAGCACACGAGCCCGAGGATTGGAGGAGACTTCTTCAGGTTCCAGATTACAAAGCTGCTAGAAGCCAAGTTACGCGGGAAGCATTAGTTGGCGGTGCTCCTGCAGGAACTCGTGTCCATGTTTACCTTCGAAATGTTCCAGCCTCGATACGATCCACCTACAACCCCTCTCGGCCACTCAACCTCTTCTCCCTTCTCCGACATGAGCACAAGCAAGCGGTGGTAAACTTCAACTTTACTCTTAGCTCTGACTACACAGAACCGATCAAGTCAAAGACCGAAATGATCATGCAATGTGGCCCACGCCGTTTCGTTATCAAGCCCCTATTTTCTGAAGGTGGGAACACTTCTAACGATGTTCACAAATTCGATCGATTCATACACCCAGGGCGCTCCGCAATTGCGACATTCGTTGCTCCTCTTACTTGGGGCTCCGTTCCAGCTTTGTTCTTCAAGCAAAATACGGACACTGGTTCCAAGGCCGCCCCCTTTACCCTTTTGGGGACTGGAACGTCAATGCCACCATCTTCAAATCGTGTCATTGCGAAGCGAATTATTCTTACGGGACACCCTTACAAGATCCACAAGAAACTTGTCACTATCAGATACATGTTCTTCAACCGAGATGACGTTGAATGGTTCAAAGCATTACAGTTGTGGACTAAGCGAGGCAGAAGTGGGTTCATTAAGGAGAGTTTGGGAACGCACGGTTACCTCAAGGCAACGTTTGATGGCAAAATCAACCCTCAAGATTCCATTGGAGTTAGTTTATATAAAAGAATGTGGCCGAGGACAGCAGCGCCCTGGAGTTTTGTGGGCAGCCAAGGACCTGAAGACATGGTTATGGGATAGAAAAGAAATGGTTGGTGTTTGGAGTTGGGTTGTGAATATTATGTAGCTGACGAAGTGAATGCCCTGTGTGAGCGATTCACGTCGTTTACCCGTGAGGGGTGAGGGAGTACGGGAAAATATGGTGGCTTTGCTGCCATAGAATGGCGTCTAAAATAAACAAAAGTGAACCTCGGGTACCCTAAAACGACCCGGCACCTGTTCAACTGCCGGAACGAAAGTGCCACTCACTGCCACTCTATGCAGGTTTTTTGTTGTTGCAATTCGAGAAAATTGGAAGCCGTGAAATCCAGGCAGCAAGGCAGGCAAGCCAAGCCGAATGACGTTGGAGGCAGTCGCGACCCCCGAAAAAAACGCGCCACGGGTCTCAACCTAAAATTTATCGAGATTTCGAGAATAGCATACAAGTATCCACACCACACCACACATTAACCACGTCCAATTCTCTCCACGCCCCGCCGACCATACGAAGCCCTCTTCAAACAATCAATTGACCTCCCGCGATACATCCCTCCCTCCATCTTATACGAAGATGGCCGACAAAGCCCCTCCTTCACCGGTCGCAATGCTGATAGCCACTGCCATCGTCGCAGGCCTGAGCGGATACATGATTGGCATTGCGTCCTCTCTCGGCTTCTTCCCTATTCCTTTCCAAACCAAACCACCTAAAAAGCGCGGCATTGAGAACTACGACTCTGAAGAGGAGAGTGAAGAGGAAGACATTGACGAATCAATACTTGACCATGCACCGAATTGGTCGAACGGCCTCGAGGCTGACTTGAGGGATGGGCTCAAGGCAACACCACAGAAGCCGCAGAAAGAGCAGCCAAAACGCGAAGCCCCAAAGCCAGCATTGGCAGATTCGACAGAGGAGTGCAAGCTAGTTCTTCTCGTACGGACCGATTTGGGAATGACCAAGGGCATGTTTTCCACGAGTTCCCTTCTCTACCAAGTTTATGCTAATAATATTTCAGGCAAGATTGCAGCCCAATGTGGGCATGCTACCCTAGCATGCTACAAGAAAGCCCTTAAAACCAAGTCACCGTTCCTACGCTCGTGGGAGAGAGAGGGTCAAATGAAGATCGCGCTCAAAGTGAAGGATGAAGAACAATTGGACACACTGCAGGCCACGGCAATTAGTATGGGTCTCACCGCTGAGGTTATTGCAGATGCGGGAAGAACACAGATTGAGGCTGGGAGTCATACGGTTTTGGGCATCGGCCCTGCCCCAAGTAGCATCATCAACCAAATCACAGGAACCTTGACATTACTATAGGCTAGGAAACGTATAGATACGGATGATTAACGGACTCGAGAACACAAAGACGGCCCCGAACCGTTAAAGACACACGAGCGGAAGAAATTCGTTGGATTGTCGACACGCCTGCCCTCTAAGTTTGATTCGGTCAGCAAGGCTATACCAAGCAAGAGACCGCTTAATTGGACGGGGTTTAGACAAGGACTGTGGTGCTCTGATGGTGGTGTCACGAGGCTAGAAGTAACGAACCTATCTCAATGAAAATACCGACTATCAATATGCCTTGAAGTAAGCCCCTCTGCAATATTTGTTTGCCACTATACACTCATTCGTTATTTGAATTGAACTTCGGAGTCAAACCTCGCCAGAAACCCTGCATATTTTATGTTGAAACTTTTTTTGGAACACAAGTTTATTTGATCCCACCAGTTATTTTCCAGCAATGCATGGCTCGCATCGATTGCCAAGGCGGAAGCACGTTACATGGATTTTGTGTGCGGCAACATACTGCCTAGATGCAGCTGCCTGTTAATCGGGGGTAGCGTTGCACACTTCTGGTGTGCATAGATATAGATAGGTATGCCTCCACGACTTGACACTCTCGAACCGAAATAAACTTCCTTCTTTTTTTTATATACTTAGCCTCCTTCTCAATAAAAAAGGCCACGCAACCATAGAATCAGCCTGCTGGAGTTTTCCGAATACACGATCAGTTAGATGTCGGAATGATAGAATTCGCCGTCTTTATGGAGAGGTCAGTAATTTCTCCGGCCTGGCTGATTCGCAGATTCTACGGATGTATTAGCATTACAATTAACTGACTTGCGTTGTTAATATTAGGAGCTAACTATGAGGCATCTTTCGATTTTAGCTACCTAGATACGGACCGAAATTCAATATTCGTTTTCTCTTGCGATTACGAAGAACTGCTGGAAGTACTTGATTAGGTAGGTAGTCAATCCCATTGCCTCTTCCCGTGGTGCTGATTGCGAAGAGCTCGTCGTCCTTCCTGAAATTTCGTTGGAAGTTTTACTTGCTTGTATTCGATCAGGACCCCGACGGTCTGTTTCTACAACTATTTGGTGACCATCCTTCCGACATATCAACATGATACAAACCTGGTCGAAACTGTCAATAATTATTTTCCTATTTTAGCCAATTTGAGAAAAGGCGAGTGAAGGAGGTAGTGCTTCGACCATGAGCTGCTGACCCACTACGGTTTTATGCATGGCTGGACCCAAAATAGTCAGTAAACACATCTCAGCAAGCCAAAAGAATTGGGTCTAGAACTATTGTTGATCATTGCCAGTTGGACCATGCGGCTAAAATGCCAAGACCTGCAACAAATCGCTTCCAGAAGGACGCCTGCATTGCAAAATTACTTGGATCGATTAGATCATTCGAATCCCTGTTAAAAAAAACCTGGGCATTCTCGGCATGCAGTGATCTGAGCAGGGAAGAGGTAGATCACTCTGTATGTAAGATCTATATGTTGCACATCCTCAACGTCTTGCCTTTCTAATCCTCCACGGAACAAGCCCCCAAGGGCAAAGTTTTGGGGACAAAAACTGATGCCTATCGGCTATGACTAAGTTCTAGACCAAATGACCAGATTTATTCTCACTTTCTTTGGGTATTTGCTCACAACTTGATTGAGAATCGATTTGTGGATAATTCCCGCGTTATCTGGCGCCTAATACGGTGGTGACTAAAAGCAGACACGGGCACATCAGTTGAACCTTAGCTTCCAGATGGTAATATCTCAGCAAAAATCCGAGGAGTCATTACCATTTGGGGGTTTGTTGTAAGGACAATTAATTATCTGCAACGCTGCCGGTTCTGGAACTGGCACTCACTTGGTAATAGGAATCCAGTGGCGTCTTTTAAGAACAGGCCGACCGACAAAGCTACTTATAAACATCTCCCGAAGCTTGGTCATGGGATCGGCAATATTCAATTTCTCAGTCAAAAAGTGTGCGCATTTTGGATTTAACCTCTGGTCCCACGGCTCAACTTTTCTAGGATTCCCCGCATCGACGATATTAATACTTCAGGATCCTGGCTATACTTCCTCGAGATCTTCAGGTACATCTCATTTAGTCCAATAGGTGGTATTGCAGCTCTCGATTAATGGGCCTACTGCCATGCTGGAACGCGACTAGAGGCGAACAATTTTTGAGTGTATGGCAGTTTAGTGATAGTCTCCTTTTAGGGAGACTGTTGGCCTCTCATATACGTGCTTTGTTGCCAGAAATTGGCGGCCATGGAGGCAGCCATTATTCCCTGCAACTCGTTCTAGGCTGGAACTCTTTTTCGGTTTGGGGTGATCAGTTAGACAAGTGTCGAGCAATATCGAGGGAGTACCCGAATGCACGGCGTTAGGGATTTTTTATGACATCGCATAAATTAAACCTCTGTCATTTGTAATGTCATAAATAAAACCTCTTTGTTATGACGCATTTGTTATAAAACATGCACGTGACCATAAACTAACCCGAAGGGGTTTAGCGCGCGCATAAATGAGGCTCAACCACGTAAAGCCTTATATTTTTTCTAATATTCTAACCTAATAATATATATTATAACTATTATTATATCTTTTAATATATTTAATATTATAAATAGATTATTTATAAAGAAGTGTAAGATTATATAAAACCGTTTTATTATTACCGATATTAATAAAGAATTCGAATATATTATCGGCGATTTAAAAGAAAATATATAAAATAAATACTTCTATTATTCGAAATAAAAGATATAATATATAATATAATAAATATAATATTTTATGAATTATAATATATATAAATAATCGATAAATATATATAATAAAAAACTTCTTAAAATTATATAGAATCTTCTTAAAAGTATATCGAAATAAATTAAACTTAATCTTATAAAGAAAGTTATTCTTTTCGATATTAAACTTTATAATAGTTTTAATATCCTCTTTTATTAAGTAATTTATATATCGAATAATCCCTTTTCGAAAATTATAACTTTTAAATAGAAAACCTTTTATAATAAATTTAATTATAAGCCTCCGAATCTTATATAAATCGTAAATAAATATTTTAATATAATATATAAAGAGATAAAAGAATATATTAAAGAGAATATTATATATACGGATTATATTAATTTAATATCCGATAAATTATTAGATATTAATAATAAACGTATTTCTTCGATAATAATTATAATTAAAGGTTATTCTTTCTATTAAAAGCTTATAATCTATAGTTTTAAAAGTAATAATATTAAGAATATTATCGAATATTTAATGAATATAATACGGAATATTATAAAGAATAATTTAAAGAAAATATCCTTATTTTTAATAGATATATATAATATATAAATTATTATTTAAAGGTAATTCATAAAGTTTAACGATTTCGTATATTATTTTTCGGTTCTTTATAATTCTTATAATATTTAATTAATAATTAAGGATATTATATTCTTTAATTAAATTAATAATCGAATATAAATTTAATCCGATATTATAAATATTTAGGTTTAAACAGTTTTAATTCGTATTTATTTTATATAAAATAATATTAAAATAGAATTAATTCTCTTTTATAAGATTTAGAAATAAATAATTAATAAAATCAAAATATTATATATAATTATTTTAATTCGATAAGATATATAAATATATTATAACGATTCTATTATTAATTCTAAACCTTTTTTATACGTTTATTTTATTAATCTTAAAATTAAAATATCCGATAAAATCAAAGCTTTTTTATAAAATATCGATTTCTTTTATCGATTATATGAAATCTTATATATTTTTTAACCTTTTTATGAATATTAAAAGATATCCGAATCCGATTATATTAATATTAATAAGATTTATAAGCATTAATTCATAATTTAAATCTATTTAAAAAAGATTATAACGGAATTATTTAATATATTTATAAGAAATATTAATTAATATTTAAAATATAATAAAAGTGATTTTAAAATATATATAATATATTAATTTTAACCGGTTTATTTAATAGCTTATATTTTTAATCCCGATAATAATAAAAAGTTCAAAGATATATATAAAAAGTATAAACGTATTATTATAACTTTTATTAATAAATATAATAGAAATACCGGATTAAAATCTTTTCTAAAATATAAGAAAAAAAAATACCTTTTATAATAAAATATTAATATAAAAGAAAGGTTATAAATTCTTTTAATATTTAATAATAAAGTATAACCTTAATTCTTTTTAATTAAGATTAATATTTTCAAAGACCCTTCCTCGCCTCTAAGCAGGGTCGGGAGGAATCTATTCCTTCCCTCTTCGCCTAGGAATTCTATTCCTCCTCTCCTAACCTACCTACCAAGGTTTTAATTCCTTCTCTCCTAACCCCTCCTACGAATTCCATTCCTCCTACCTCTCCCCGCCTGGTTAAGGTATTCCTCCTCTCCTAACCTACCTATCATTTCTATTCCTTTTGCTTCTCCTCTCCTAGCCTCCGCCTCTTAGCATTTCAAATTAGGAGGAGAAGATGAAAAGGGGTAAAAAGTCTTAGAAAGTGGTTTATTTTCGACTTCCGAGACCGAAAAGGGGGGCCGGAAGCTTAAACGAGTACTTTCGAATTGATTCCGAAGCTCTTTCAATCTACCGAACCTTCCGCCTTAACCCGCCCAGCCTACCTGATTCCTCCTCTTCTCTCCTAAGGTTATTTCTATTCCTCCTCGCCTAACCTACCTAAGAATTCTATTCCTCCTACCTCTCCTCGCCTCTTATTTCTATTCCTCCTCTCCTAGCCTACCTACCAAGATTTTGATTCCTCCTCTCCTAACCCCTCCTATGAATTCTATTCCTCCTCTCCTAACCTCTTAGCATTTTAGACGAGGATGGGCGAATGAAAACACTGATTAAAATATTAATAATTAATAGGTATCGGATTACTTTAAGTTCACGTTTATTATATTTCGATTTCTTAATATTATTATAAATAGTATATTTATTAAATATTTCTTTTCGATTATAAATCTTTTATATTTAAAGTTTTATAATTGTTTTGATTAAAAGAAAATAAAGAAATTCGTATTTATTTATATGAATACGTATATTTTACGGAAGGCTGGATTAATTATTTAGATAAATAAGGATATTCTAATATTAGAAGAGAAGCTTTTAAGGATTTAGGAATATATTAAGAAGGGTAGTATGGGCGTGATTAACCTTTTAGAGATAGAGGAATAACCGGGAATAGCTTTATATCAAAATATTAAATGATATATATGATAGTCCAAAATTGATTTATTCTGTATAAAAGAAAACGATTTTATGACGCATAAATGTCATCCGTCATAAAAAAATCCCTATACGGCGCCCAGAAAAATTGCTTCAACGGATGATCTCGTACCGGCACGATGTTTCTCCTTTGCTCTTTATAGCCAATGAAAGATTCCTGGATTGTTTCCTTGGTAAAAGGCTCTTTTCCGAGGTTTGGGTCCCCGTGAAAAAAATTACGTTTCCGGGCCCTTGCCTCCCACATGGTGGTTTCTTCTTCTCTCGTTCTGGTCTTTAAGGTTCAACTTACGCAACTCTCATTGCGGTGCCTCTAGCTCCAGCAAGTATGATTTTATGCTGGTTTATTTTGGCGTTGGCCTTTAGTGGCACTTCTCTGTGTGCCACTTTTCCTGTTGGGCAACAGTGGCAGATCGTATTGAGCGGCATTCCAAATCTTTCCAGCACGCTCGTGCCCACAGATGCAATCGTATGGGATGTTGATTTGACGGATACTGGCGCAGATACGATTGCTGCTATGAAGAATCTGGGAAAGACGGTTATATGCTATTTTAGTGCAGGTACAGTGGAGAACTGGAGAGCAGATGCGAGCAAATTCTTGGAGTCAGATATGGGCTCAGTACTCGACGGTTGGCCAGATGAGAAGTGGCTTAGATTGTCTAGTACGAATGTGAGGAGTATCATGAAGGCGAGGATACTGGGCGCTGCGATTAAGGGGTGTGATGCTGTGGATCCAGATAATACAGGTATGCTTCCAAGTGCCATGATTTATCCAATCTTTTTGGGTGGCGAGACTCAATTTCAATGCTAATTACCTTTTAGATGGCTATGTATGACATTCTCACATCCTAAGGTTCTTCTCCCACTCGTGTAGAACAAATTCAAAGGCTTCTTTTCTGCCATCCGCATTGCTTTTTCAAAGACTCGCTAACATGGCTCTGATAAGCAAAACAGTAATGGCCTTGGTTTGACAGAAGCCGACTCAATTAATTACGTGAATTATCTGGCAAACTACACCACATCACTCGGCCTAAGTATCGGCCTCAAAAACAGCCTCTCAATTCTCCCCGAACTCACCAACACCGTCGATTTCGCCGTCAACGAGCAATGCGGTCTGTATCAAGAATGCAACCAATACAACGCCTTCATCAAATCGGGCAAACCAGTTTACCATATCGAATATCCCGCAAAACCACCAACCATCACAACCGACGAAAGAGCGATAGCCTGTTCAGCGGTTGATACTACGGGCTTCAGTAACGTCATGAAAAATATGACATTGGATGGCTGGGTGGCATATTGTGATGGTTCTTCGGCGACGACGGATACTTCGCCTGGTGGTATCATACCGGGAAAACCGCCGCCTACGCATTCGACTACTACGACGAGAGTTACGTCTACAACTTCGAATCCTGGGAGTCCGCCAACTTCTATTACCACGACGACGAAACCTGCTAGTTCGAATACGAGTTCAACGAGTACTAAGAAATCAAGTACTTCGACGAGTTCGGTGGCTCCTAGTCCGTCTTCTGGGTGTACATCTGCGCATTGGGATCAGTGTGGTGGGAATGATTGGAAGGGGTGTACTGTTTGTGCGGTATGTTGTCCTTTCCCCATTCATTTTTATACTAAAGTGAAGTTTGGCTAATTAATTGTTTTTGCAGGCTGGGTTTACATGTAAAGGCGTCTCGCCACCGTGGTATTATCAGTGTCTCTAATACATATATATTTCACATATAATGGGTGGGGTGATGCAAGTTTGGCGTTTGTGCAATATTCCCTGTTCATCGACTGGCGTTTCTTGATTGTGGTCCCGCTCCGTTGGCGAAAAAATAGGGGTGAGATTGTGAAAATTGTGGCCTACGCGTTTTGCGATTTTGCTTCTGAGTCGGTGATTGACCCCAATTCGCCTCTTTCCTCCCCGTTTATAATATATCTTCACAGCACAGCAAATACGCTTGACAAATTTCTTTTTCACTCATGAGAAATTGGCAACGAGCAACACGGAATTTATTCGTATTATACGCCTGAAAGTCATGTTGGATCCATTTACCGCAATGGGACTTGCCGGGAATATCGTGCAATTTGTCAACTTTATAGCCTTGAACTACTCTCCAACGGGAAAGAGCTTTACAGATCCAACAGCGGCATATTGACTGCCAACGAAGAGCTAGTTCTGATTACTGAAGACCTCCGAAAACTAAATACAACGATCGGATCCCGAGATAGCACGGCGTCAACCGTTGCCTCGTTCCAACCCATATGCGATGGAGCAAAAGCCGTGGCAGAAGAGCTTCTAACGAGGCTGAACGAGATCGGGCACAAGGGCTCGAAGTCACGAACATGAGCGACGATTGAGTAAGTAGTGAAAAACGCTTGGTCACAGAATGAGATTGCCAGCCTCAAGAGTTGTTTGAAAGGGTATAAAGACGCTCTCGAAACGGAAGTTTTATTCTAGATTAGGTTTGGCTCGACAAGATTGGTACTGGAAACAATACTGATCATCTATCAGATCTACGCTTGAATCGCATTCTCTCCAATTATCGGGGCGCTATCAAAGCCTCGACCAACATTTGAAATTGATTGTTTCGTCGTTACTTTCCATTAAGGCGACATCGTCCGATATTATTGCTCGTCGTCTGGAATTTTCAAACGCCCAAGAACATCAAACGACCAGAGATTTGATCGTACGTCAAGGACGTAGTCATGCAATGATAGATGATATAGAAGGCATCACTGCTGGTATTGAAATGTTAGGAGTGACCCCGACTGAAGAACTCGAGTTATGTCGGCAAGTAAGGACGTCTCTCCTCGGGCTCATAGAGTTCCCGACGATGAACCATCGATATGAAAGAGTCCTTGAACCATACCCGGAACCTTCGAGTGGGCTTTCAATCCATATACACAGGGAAGTCACTACAAAACAGCCAACCCACATAAAAGTGTGTGTCGGAAGCAGAGCCTGGCCAGTATAGACGACGATGACGAAGAACATCCTAGGTTCGATTGAATCAAGAATAGCGCTTTACTCGCTTCAAGACCAGTTTTTTCGGCTTTGAAGTCAATTTTCTGAGGTATTTGAGCACAAAAACCCTTTCATTGGGAGATGAGTGGTCGCGTGAATGGATAGACTGAGGTCTCTCTTGTTTAGTCTCATTTTTCTTGGGTGGTTTTAACACAACGAAGCGCAAAACGGGAGATGTTCCACACATGTGGAGGAGAAGAAAGAAGTAGTATAAGTCACGAGGTTCCTCGGTATGTGAAATCAGTGGTTTATACTAGAATCTTCATTATTTGCAACATGCTCCCCAGGACAAGAGAGTGTGGGAGCACCCGCAGTGCGGCCTCGGTAAGCGAGGTCACATGATGTCTGCAACAGGGGGGGCTGACAATAGACGCAGGCTATTAGACACGGTGTGCACACTCTTGGAAGACCATTATCATACACCGCATGCCTCGAGATATTTGTTTGTGAATTAGATGTGGTTATAACTAACTAATAAGTCCTCCAAAATGTACCCTCGATCAATTTTGCAGTCTTCCTACAGACTCTCCATCTCTCATCCGATTCCGACGGTCCGACAACATCCATTCTCAATTCGGCCCTGCAACTTGCAACTCTTCAATCACCTTTGAAATCAACAACGCCTACAAGCCAGAATCGATTTGGTCAACAACCTCTTCTCCAGTGAAAGTCGCCCAGTCTCTGCAGGTCTGTGCCACGGTGGATGGGATTGAAAACCTAAGATAGTTCGGTGGATTAGCATACTTGATTTAACCCCAGTGCACTCTACTTGTCAAGGGAAGGGAAAAGATATTCTTACTCAGCGATTAAATCTGGCCGTTCCAGTACGGTAACGTACAATCCGGCACTCACGTGCCACGCCTATTTTCACATCCAATTAGCTTGATATTCCAGAAAGAAGGAGGGAAAGACTAACGATATGGCAATGCATGGGCCAAGCTCCTGGGTTATCAGCGTTGATTTCGATTATCAAGTATCCGTTGGCGGGGACCATCATAACATCTCGTCTGAGAGGATTGCTTGGGTTGACGATGGTGGTGCCATCCCAGGTGCCCGTGCCGTAATCGAGTACGAAGAAATTATGGCCTAATTAAGTTAGTTTTAATATATATTAGATAAATATTAAATTTACCATGTAGATGTATGGGATGGACTGCGGCAACGGGGTTGTTGATTATAAATCGCATTGAGGAGTTCGTTCCGAAGTCGTAAACGTTCCATTCGGGATCGAGGGGATACTGGCCACGGAGCAGCGAATTAGAGATTGGATATTCTTGAAATATGATGTACTTGGGAATGGGTTGAAACGAAAGGGTTCTTACCGAGTTGTTGCTCGCAGCGGAGAGCAGAAGAATTGGATTGTTGTAGTTTACGCGGAATGAGACTTCATTGACCGTCCACACCCAAAATTCAGTTTCGTTTTGGCCAAAATTGATATCGAAGGTTTGAACGGTTGCTGGTGTTGTTGGAGGTGCTATTGAATACATTGGGACGGTATCTGCAAGCGGATCCTAGGATATTGTTAGTACTCAAAGCCGTTTGAGGAGGGTATGTGCTGATTTACATTTTGACAAGTGCTAGCAACTGCTTCTGTGAATGCATCCCAAGCCACAGTGTTTGGTGTAGCAGCTGGAGCAACAAGCCCATAATATACCGTCGCTACTGCTTCTTGTACATTGGCCAACGAGCAATCCGCTATGGAGGATCGCATCACAAAGTTCCCAGTTGCATCAGCAGGAGCAGTAACAAGAACGTCGGTGCGCTGGCCAATACCCAAAGCGACGACTAAATCCATGTAAGCGATCAAACATATATCAGTTCTGCAATCATATGGTATATACCTTGTGTGGTATAAGGGACCAAGGGTACGAAATCGTTGGATACCACCGTGAGGTTGTGGCCATCGATCGAAAACAACTGAAGTCCCTCGGCACCCGCATTTATCAATCGAAGCTTGTGGGTCAACCCAGCAGTGAACTTGAAGGAGGCAGTACCAGCATTGCTGATGCAAGCATTGCTTGTGGTACTTTGACTGCAGTTGTAATTATTCTTTCCGTTGATGAGGTTATTATCCGACAATTGAAGCACTTCAGTAATATCCGTTGACACGACTTTCTCGACAATACTATAGTAATCGGCGTGGTAGTGATCGCTCAGTACGACTGGCCCGAGATCTGTTGAACTTGTGAGCTATATGTTCTATCTATGGGATTCAAGATACTTACCAACTTGATAGTTTGCAACATCTGGCCCATGGATGACCATTGGGCCGACCAATCCGCCCGCATATTGTGCAGAGAAATGGCTACCGGACGCGAGTTGGGGGTCAGCACATTTATAAGTGAGAGCTGCAATGTTCGTCTTGAGACCAGGCGAGTAGACCCCGGCCTAAAAGCACCATATAACAGCGGTATTGATAATTACGACTCACCTGTGATACCAACTTGTGCCGTAAAGATCTGCGAGGAAAGAGTATGTAAAAGTTCCTCCTGGCGGGATTGGGCATTGAGTTATCCCTGGCACGCCATCTTCCCACCTAAAGGGGTTAGAAAATTGTCCTTTATCGCTGGTTATAGTACTAACGGGGTTCCTGTTTGTAGTATTCCATGCCAATGAAGAGAGGTCCCTTCCTCTGGTCCAGTGATAGAATTTTTGACCGTGACTTGGATAGTGTCGCCCCTGGTTCGCATCAGCATATATGCGAGAATCAATCTGACGGCAACTTTACCAGTTTGCTTCAATCAAGGGGCCAGGAAATTGCCCGTTGATAGTGAGCATTGGAACTGCATATCCATCGGGAGAGAGGGTCTCCCTGGCGATGACAAAACTGTACGATCGAATGACGCTAAACTCAAATAAGCATCTGCAAGTTATGAACATCGACGAATGCCAGGTATAGGTTTACCCAGTATTAGGAGGAGCTGGGAGAGAGTTAGTTATTGTTTTTGTTCAACGGCATTGCGTCGATAACTTACAAGCTGCGAAGAACTAGGTGTAAGCACAGGTTACTTTGATTAGCATCACTTTTGAAAACTCACTATCTAGTTTGAGTTAGCACGTGGTATTTACGGCATATTCGTCTGTCACCTACATGGATTTGTGTTCTTGACGGTTTTTGTGCCCCATGGAAAGCCATTAGGAAGTGGCTATTTGATCATTAGCCATGAGTTGGGTGAAATTTGCGCTAATCATAACAATAACAGTGAAAACAACAGAAGTCTACTTAGGTAGTTTTGAAGAGAAGAGGATATCTATATCAATGCCGGCGGCGTATACAAGCTGGATTCTTCCGTTGGATAGAGGAATACCCTTGACTTACAGTGACAGGGGTCGTGGTGTTGAGAAACAAAACTGGGAGATTAGAGTATGTAGCTGATGAGTGTTAGTCGATCATTCTCATTGGAACAAGGCAAATGACGCATACTTTGAGCTGCCACAATAGACCCTGAGAGCAGGGCTGCTAAGGAAGAGAGCTTCATCATGAAGAGAAAGAAGTTGAGATCGTCCTTTGAGCGGAGATTACAAGGTACTTGGGACGAGTGAACGTGAGAGGATTTGAGAAAGAATCAGGAAACGATCTTCCATTTATGTGAAATCAGGGGTGGCACATAATCAGTCCCCAGTATCCGCAGTGTGTTGGGAACCAGTATCCTTGGACCGCGTATTCTCAGTCAGAGCGCCATTTAATCCTTGGCTTGCTCAAATAAAGAAGAGTATTGAGCAGGAGTGGGTAGAGATCCACAGGGAAGATACAACGGAGCAAGCCCATCTCGGATAGCTAGTCTCGGACGGTTGGCCTCGGGTGTTTGGACCAGTTACTCTGCAATGAGACTGCTGTTGGTTAGGCTACCCGTTGGTTTTAGCGCGCTTACATTATGGATCATGCGGTTTCCGCTTTACGAAGCTACTTATAATGTGGCCGTGTAGAATAGTCGACTCGGCCGCTTGAGGTGTTTACCAGGGAGCTGGGGGGTCTTTCATTGATGGAATTCGGGATTCTAAGACAAAACATATTCCATGTAAGGTATAGTGGAGTGAGAGTTATACCGAACGGGAGATAACACTTGACATAAATTCGCTAGTCAAGCTAATGGAAAGCTTGTTTTTTTGCATATACCTATGCCAAGATCTTGTCACTAGGGCTGAAGTGATTTTATTGGACGGAGAGGTACATAAGGCAGTGGCACCCAGCGAGTGACATGTAGCTAGGGAATTATATTCTCAGGAAGCCTAATATGTGTTGCTTTGGGTCCGAAATTGCCCTTAATCCCGAAGACTGCCGCGCGTTCCTGCAATACCATGCGTCTTTATGTAGGCTTTAGATATTCTAGGGGGCGTGGGATTTAACAATGCTATTCCCACGAGGCTATCACCCTGATACGCCACAATCCTACCGTCGGGTCATACATTCCCAGAAAGCTTCGATCCTAAAAGAGGGTGATAAACCCGGTAAATAATAGAAAGAAAGCATAGTGGTCGGCGGTCAACCATGTGTTATGCAGGCAATTAAAGTAAGGACGTGGAGTAATATTGCTATGCAGTCCGTTGCTACTATAAAATGTACGATCTTACTAGGATAAGGCTCCGAAGGTGGGAGCTAAAGTAAGGGTCCTGAACTTGAAACAAGAGACTCCATATTAATAAGCTTATTTCAACGTCAAGTTGACTTGAGAGAATACAAAGAGGAAATGGACTTGTGAATTGGTGAAAAAGAGCGAGAAAAGCAGGCAAAAAAAGACAGGAAAAACATCAAAATTTCGACTCAGGTACTGTTGCAGGAACGAGAGGGGTAGAAGGTGTGCTGCAGTGCATGCGCTGAATGAGGAAAAAGCTCGGCGGTGCTTAATGCAACTACAGTACCACACGGGCCATGCCGCCTGCACCAACATACCAACATCAATTGCAAAGCGAAGTCATCGTCCCCTTCACTCAGAGTGTCTCCGGGTTCTTTCTTTTGGGAATTTCTTGGGAATGGCATCACCGTCGCTTAAGACGCGCGTTGTACCAGAGATCGTTGGCGCACGAATGCAATAGAACAGTTCGCGGAAAGGTTCAAGTTCTTTCCCCATACCAAACAAGGACACCGCAGTTCATATCGCACCAGAACACCAGCGACGTTGCAGACGCTGAAGTTGTGAGACCCGGTCCCACGTACACATATATTTCCCAGGTTTTCGTGTACTGGTCATTTAGCCGCTTTTCCAACAGAAGGTGAAGCCTGGAAATGATCGCCTTGGCAATATTGGTAACCGTTTTCTCCGCCGCACACGCTGGGAATTTTGCGTACCAAGCATTGCATATTTTTACGCTTTCCAGGACGGCTTTGTGTCACTGCATGCCCCATGGCTGTGGCTTTGGAAGTATTGAGTAGGATTTCGATGAAGGAGCAGTTAAAACTTCCGGTCTATGATGCTATGATGCGTGCCTCGGTTAGTTGGACCCCCATGTAGCATTGAGGAATACTCATCCCCCAGTCCCCCGTGCCCCCATTATTTCAGAGCTCAAAGTTTCCCTTCGGATAAATCGGGTGAGGTTTTCCCTCGTGTCTTCGTCTTCGAATGAAAAGGTGTCCTTGAGTGGAGGGAGGGCATACATACGTTAACCGAAGCATCTTGAGCGGCACTTGATCTTGCATTATCGCTGTCGTGGGTGTGCTGGCAAGGGCCATGACTGGTTGCATGATAGGTGGCAGCAATCGATAATTCGTACAAAAAGTGAATGGTGAGTTTTCGGCGAGTCTATGAATGGATAGATTCATGATAAGATAGCTTCGGCACAACCATGTGGCGCCCTCGGCATGAAAAGTTCACTAGTAGACATGGTCGTCTTCGGTGAAAATTGGTGCTGTTGTGATACTAGGTTAGCCCTACTGGTTGGAGATGAACAATGCTAGTACACCATCTTGTGTAAGCGAGGGAGTGAAAAATCAACAGATACAGTATGGCGAATAGTCGCAGGTATGGCGACGATGACTACAAGCGGTACTCGGTGTCATCGCTATGCGGTCATAAGTCTACAAAGGTATGGGCCATACGTAACAGCCTAAATAATGCTCTCCCAGATACAGGAACAGACGAAGTGCCAAGGAGTGGAAGAAAAAAAACAGGAATTGTTGCAATTGCAAGGGGGAAAGGTCGGTGTTAATTGGGTCACCCTCTCAGTAATCCTCCAGTCTACCAATAAGCCCCCCCTCCCAAAGATTCCAGGGCTGCACTATCCCTTGGCAGTATACCTCAAAGAGAGGGGTAATAGGATCTCGATATATAGAAGTAAATTTTCAAGGCATGCATTTATGCGAGTAAGATAGCGACTTGAAATTTGACTTGGGACTTAAAATAAAGAGAAAACCATGCGTTATTGGGGTCATATAAAGTAGGGAGAAAATAACTAAGCAATCCTAAGAACGGATGAAACAAACCTTCATTATCATAAGATTCACTTAAGGAAATATAATTTACTCCTCCAGAAAAACATTGATCTTGGATAACATCCGAGATCCGAAGAGCCACCCAATGATCATGTTGACACCCCTTTCTTTAGCAAGTCAAGTCAATCTAGCTTCTAGCTCACCCCCACCTTTAATCTATTCCAAAAAAATACTAACTGGATCAAGCCAATCGAATATCTCCAATTTGAATGCCTTATCAACTATCGCACGAAGGAACTAATTACACTAAGTGAGACTAAAGTTTAACATAAGAACCACGAAATTTTGAATTTATCCGGTGAACCAACTCTCAACTAGTGCTGACAAGCATATCAATATACAGAATGCATTACATACAGCACCAAATTTGTCTAGACAGACGTGGGGCGGCTCAAATCCTCTAGTTCAAGGGAACTGCACGTCTACAATATCGAGGCTGCCTAATATCTTTGCCGACGTGCGTCATAGTTCTCGCAAGGTGCTCGCATCAAAGCCTACTTTGAATGCGGTTCCTACAACACTCAATACGCCGCAATAACGCCACCTCGTGTGAATGCAACGTGGGTAAGCTTGTCCCGCTTTTATGCCACTGCACACCTTCGTCACTTCACCATTTCTCCCCTTCTCGTATTGAAAAATACGAGTGCTTCTAGAACAATATTCTCCGGTGCGTGAAGTATCTGTGGATTCTTCAATACAATTATATCATGTTGCTATTGGGCGAGAATGCGAAGTCAAACGGGGGGTTCGATTTCAGCTATAACACAAAATTGCGCCATCCTACCATTCTTCAAAATTGACAGTCCAAAAGATGAGTGCCGCATTCAATAGTGTAACGATGCACCAATTCTATCTCATAAGAGCGAATGGTTTTCTTTATCTTAAGTCGCGGTGGAGAGGGGTGCGCAGGGCTTAGACTCCACCATTTTGAAGAAGTGGAACATGGATCTCGGAGTTTCTTCTCAATACAAGTCTGATCGGCAACATTTATTCCGAATTCCGGAGAAGCCCTAAATCCCCGGTGCTAAAAATGGAATTTCTCCGCCCGTTGCATGAAGGAAGCAACTTCGATGTCAAAATCGGGAGGACACGAGAGTGCGATTCGTACGGAGTACATAGTTTCTAGGGCAATGTCACCAGCCTCACTTAAACGCGACCAAAGTTATTTCGCTTAGAGGACTCACGAAGGGTAGAGCTGAGACCGAGTAGAGGAAAACAAATGCAGATTAAAGGCGATTGGCTTACAGTAACCACATTTCATAAGCACACACTGAGTTTTTGTGAGGAGAAGCTGCACACATTCGAGATATCGCACTAGTTGCCTGGATAAGAATAGTGCTTACACCTAAAGCCACAGCCGAGAAGCACATGCAAACACCATCTATGCAACGTTGGCTACATATTGAAACTAGGACTTCAAGAGTCATTTGACAAAGCTTTGCAACCACCGAACTTTCCGGCCGTTGCTGACTGTTGTGTAGAAAAATGCATGCAAGTCGTTCAGCTCCTGTGTGTTTCGATATTGTATTTATTTTCAATACAATGAAAGAAGGAGTGATCGGCATTGAGGGCGGCTGCCACGCGCGATGGACATCTGCGGGTATGCGGCCCAGTATCAGGGGCACCCCGTGTCTGCGAACTTCTGCGAATGTTCTGCAGCAAGATGCCTTGTACCCAATAATCCGGTGCAATATTCATGCCGTAAGCAATATTTACAAAAACAGGTCGGCTAGTGAATAGGCTACTTCCTTGGCAGCCTTTGGCGATTCACTTTAGCGCTACAGGCGATTTATATACACCGATTGCATGCTTCTGTGAAGGAATCGGTGGTAGGTAAAAGTATTCGATTAAGAACGAAGTTGACTACAAAGAGAGAAAGAGGGTCTGGGCTCGCGGAGGCTTAAATGGCTCTCGCGCACGGGCCACGCGCTAGTCGGCGCTAGTCTACATACAATCCCGTCACAGCTTCTAGGACTCGTAAAAGAAAAGAAGAAACATACAGAAAAAGAGCTGACGGATAGAGAAAGCCTAGGAAAAGCCTCAGATTAAATCTTCCACTAATCATCACTGCCCATGAACTAACTTACGAGTTTTCTACAAGTTTGCGCAAAGCATCAACGGTCCCGAACAGAAAGAAAGACCATTGAAAGTGGTTACGAGCCGTCCCAAACGGAAGCTACAGAATATTCGGAAGCTTCTGTAGCATAACAGGAAGGAAGTAGCAAAGAAGAATTCCGAAGAGTATCGGGAGGCCACGCAACCCTCCGAATGAAAACCGCAGAGGCTCGAAATATCACACCGCACGGGATTGCACGGGATTGTTGGTGTCAATATCAAGCCACCGAGGTGATTGTTATCCGAGTCGCGCGCCATTTCTTCGTTTAGTTCGGTTCATCGATGCCGGCGCCAGACGAATTCTGTGTTTTTGTGTCTTCACGGGATATTATATAATGAGAAGCCTTCTAAATACAGTATCGACTATCCGCGATATCTATTATCTCTCCAGCCCTCAAGCCAGATTCAACCAAAATTCTGAGCCTTCATCAGACGATCATGAATCATTTTCCCAACCATTCAAGCTGTTTGTAAAAGCCTAGAGAGTGAACTACTTCTTTTCGTTGGTGGGTCAATTTTAAACCCTGCACGAGTCCATACAATCCCTACGATTCCTAACGCTATAACACGACCACATCACGATTTTACTTGTTGCGTATCGAAAAAGTAGGATATTTATGCCTAACAACCACGCTTTTAGTTTTTTTAAAAAAGGAGAAGTACCCTACTTTATATTATTTATCGAAATAGCATATCCTGATTTATTTTATGAGAATATATTATGGAAGGGTCGTATAAGAACAAAAGCAGGAGGGCCTGAGGGCGCACAACTCGCAGGGGGAGAGACGAAGCGAGGGGGAGAGCTGTATGGTTGGTCGGGTTGCATCGTAGGCGAGAATTGACCCATCTTCGAAAAAGGGCAGTTATCTCACTCGCCTCAATGATGTATTGCGGTCGGGCGCTATGTTGTGAGTGCTGAGTACGCGGCTTTGCTCCACGTATAGGTGCCATCAGGTATTAAGAATAAGACCCTTGTGCAATAACAGACTTGAGTACCCTTTTCTCGCTTATTTCTTGACGACCCGGCTTCGAGGGCCGCCAAACGCGATGCTACCCATTCGTAGGTTATCGTTCGTAAACTTCATGTGCGTTTTGTTGGCTTCGCAGTGCATAAGGCGATAACATAAGCCGCTTTCCCTTGCAGTGCGTCTCTCTGCTCGAGCAGGTTCAACACTTCCAATCATAGCTTCAAGTTCCAACAGTTGTGTGACCGCGGCCCTACTTTGTCGTGAGACAGCTTGCAATTATTAATGAGATGAGAAGCGATGGTACCCGAATGCGGTGGCTTCCGCGTTGTGACTGCAGCGGTTGCGACATGCAGAGGCCCCTGGAGCGTCAGGGGCAAGCGATTCGAAGACTAAACATACCTAGGTACCTAGGTACTTTTAACGTCTCGAGAGCTCGCAGCTAGTTGACTTACATTCAATTGCGCACACAGAACGCTCCATGAATACAGGAAAGGCCTAGAACATTTATCTCACATTTCACAGCAAGTCAGCCGCTTCTTGATTCGTTTGGGGGGAGGGAGGGGGGCACGTGCTATGCTTATTAATCCAACGCACGTACCACCCAACCTCCCCGATTACATAAAAGGCGGCAAAACAGAGGGGGGCGGCGCTCTAAACCAATTAACGCGGTACCGGTATGATGATGAGCAAAAAAGCCTCGGCAAAAGTACGCAGTTTAGTAATACATTACCAACAAGCCAGTCTCATTAGAACATTATATGTTCTATTATCTCGGTGAATCAAACCCTCTCCCGTTTTTGAAGCCTCTATCATTTTAACTTCCATTCTCTCAGAAATCCTGGCACAATAAGGTCAAAAACGGGAGAAGGGGGGCGCTCTAAATCAACCAATACGATACTAGTAATTTGTCTACACTTGTCAATGTTAAAAGTCTAGCTACAATTTATTGAATTAAAAGCCAAAAATAAACAGCAATGAAAATGAATAAATCTCATTTATTGAGCACTTTTAGACGGCTTTATACGTGCTCCATGGCTTAAACAACCAATGTACACACAAAAACAAATAATCCCACCACCACATCTCATCAACAGCTTCCGGCGCATCTGAATGGTTTTTTTGTGCTACCAAAAATGAAAAGAACCTATGAAACAGCGCAATTCTCAAGAAATTATATACGATAAAATTGGTCGTCTAAGCCATGGAGGATATAATGAGATCAAAATAACACAGAGGAGAGTAGCATGTGCCTAGACGTCTGTTGAGATTTGACGCCAAGACAATTGTAAGCAAAACTCCGATTCTTTCCAAGATTTCGAGCCTTGATTTGATGAGGAACTCAGTATATGCATTGCAAACGAAACCTTGAAATCTATCCACCAGAAACAATAAATCAAACGATATATACAAGAGTAAATCGCAATACCGCAGTGAGACATCAACGTATATAATAACAAAAAACATAGAAAGAATAAACACTCCAGATTACAAACGCCAAACCCCCAACACAACCTTCCCCCTATATATGAAAACATCTCACCTCCCCTCCAAGCCCCCCACAATCCTCTCCACTTCCCTAGACACCCTCCCCACAAACTCCCTCACTTCACTCTCCACCATCAAACACGCATCAACCTTAACCCCAAAATCAATACTATCCGTCTCAACACTCGGTCCCACATCCACAAAGAGATTGGTGTCGGCGAGATAACTCGTGTCTATCCCATCCACGGCAGTTTCCCCTGGTATTGGAGACGTGGATGCGAAGTCCGAGGGGACACCGATATTCATCAGTGTCAGAAGTTCTGTTTCGGTTCCCCTATCTTGAGTCTGATGCCAAAGCAAATTAAGCGCCGCATTAAAGAATGGCCCTCCTTTCCCCTTCGTCCAGCTCAAGATATCCCGCAAATGACTTTGCTCAAATGGTACGCGTCGACTGAGATCTTCCTGAATTGCCAGCACATTATCCAAATCCGATGAATTCGTGGCAAGGGGGGTAACGATAGGCAAGAGATTAACACAAGGACCCGACAATGTCGCAGTATCAGGGAAGGAGGCCGAACGTGCGACTTGGAAGAAGCCAAATGTTGGGTGGGTGGTTTGCGTGTATTGACCAAGCGCTTGTCCGAAGGCTTGGATTACTACGGTACTTAATGCCACGCCAGAGTTTTGGCAAATCTTGGTCATTTTCTCGAGGCCTTTGATTGCTTCTTTGACCCAGACGAATGTTTGCTTTAGACTTTGCTCTGGGTCAACGTCGGTGTGAGCTGAGCTTGGAACGAGGATTGTGCGTTGTGCGTTTGAGAGTGCTCCTTTCCAGTATGTCTGCTCGGCGCTCGAGGAAAGAGACGGGTGGATGTAGCGAACGAAGTCTGGGAAGCTGGGATTTGACAAGAGACTTTGTTCAAGGTAGAGAGCTGAGAGCTCGCGGATGAGAGATGTCATTGTCCATGCGTCATATAGAGAGTGGTGGAACTTGAGCAATACGAAATCCCCAGTTTCCTCCTGTATGACTCGAAGATTGATCGGAGGGGTATAAAGAGTAGATGGTCGAGCCGAAAGAGTTCGGACTTCTTGCTTCACCACATCCTCCACTGATCCAGAGCACTGTGTGACGCTGAATGAGCTGTCTTCGAAAGACCCGGGTGTCAATACGATTTGATATGCTTCGGATGATTCGAGAAGAGCAAATACCGTCCTGAGAATAGGATGTTTGCGTTGAAGAGTTCCCCACGATGCAGAAAGCCGGTCAATATCGAGTTTCTTTGCAGATCTCAAAGCCCACGTGGGCTCATACGTAGTACGTCCAGTCTTTAGCCAACTTGCTAGATGATATACTTGGCCAGCCAGACATGGAAGTACATCCTCAACACTTGACTCTGGATATTTGATTCGCCTTATTATGGCATTCCTAGTCGTCGTAGTCAACTCGAATGGCTTCTGAACCTCGACGTACGCCCCGATGTCTTCCTTCTCTGTAAGAATTTTAATAATACCCCCTAGACAACGACCTTGAAGAACATCCGCAACACTGAGATGAATGTCTTGACGCCGGCAGATCGACGCTACTCCAATAGCCGCAATTGAATCTATCCCAAGCTGAAAAATGCTTGTCTCAAGAGAAATGTTATCCTCTCCAACATTCGAGACTTTTGAGAACGCCGCTTGAATTACCGGAAGTGCGGGATGCGTTGCGAATTGTCCAAACTCAGAGTTCACTTTGACTGGAGATTGCTGGGCGAGGGTAACAGGGAGACCACTTAACGCATCCGGGTAGGCCGTGGAGCTCCTGTTTGGTGTATCGAGAATTTCTTGCAAGGTGCTGTCGAAGCTCTGACAAAAAGCTTCCAGGCCTTGTGGGTTCAATCGACCTGGAGGCGAGGAAACACTCAAAGTGAGCATATCAGCACCTTGTATCAACTCAACATTGAGGCCATACTCTGTAGCATCTCCCTCATCTGCTATATTCCACGGTTCCCACAAGCTCTTCGCAGAGCCATCATTTGCGGGAGCTGCCTCTTTCTGGAACACAAAAAGCGCATCAAGAAGCGCTTCGTCGGATTCAACTTGATCTTGGCGCCATTGACGTTGGATTGCATTCAAAGAAGCGTGCTGGTATCCTTGGCTGTCGACAACAGTTCTTTGAACCTGTTTGAGAACGTCGGAATTCGTAAGCAAGGGATTGTCGAATTTCAATCTGAAGGGGATTGTGTTGAACAGCGGACCGACGATCTGCTCGGCATCTTCAAGTGCCAGAGATCTTCCAGATACGACATGACCAAATACAATATCTCTGCGCTTGACGAGACAGCAGAGGGATTTTCCATATGCTAAAAGTGCTGCTGATTGCAGGTTGATGTCCATGGCTTGGCACTTCTCGAGGGCTTTGGAGGTAGTAATACCGAATTGTATCTGAGCAGATGCGGTGGAATTATGGACGGAAGAAATGGAGACCGGGATATTGATTGCCGTGTAGCCATTGATATGATTAAGCCAAAATTGAATACTGGCTTCTTGAGCTGCAGTTATTATGTTAGCTGCCTCTGAGAACGGCGCTCGTGGAATTGGTGGCTGAAGGTTGTCATTATTGTACATTGTGTACAGCGAATCGAAGATAAGTGGTAGAGCCCAGCCATCATACAAGCTATGGTGCAACGATATGGCCATCAAAGTTTCTGATGCGCATTTTAGTATGCTGACCTTCACAGGAGGGTTAGAAAATGATTCCGTTGACGCGAATTTGGTCGTCGCAATAAGGTCTCGGATGCTTTCTTCTGCGCTTGTCTCGACCTCTGATTCAACCCATCGAAGTAATGGCTGCTCATGAACGGCTGCAATCCAGGAGACATCTGAATTCTCTACGTAGTGAAAAGTGGTCCTGAGGATATCGAGAGCTCTCACAGTCGAAACCCATGCTTGCTTCAGTCGAGGAATATTGATATCGCTAGAAAGTCGAACTGTAGGGTGGTGTACATAAAGCTGACCTCCGTTGGCAAGAGTTTGCGTGAGAAGGCCGGTTTGAAGCGGTGTGCATGCATATACCTGTGATAAGTAGTCACCAGCACTCAAAGATTTAACTATGCTTCTGTATTGGTCGATTTTAGATTCCGTTGTTGAATTGGTTTGTGGCTTCTCATTTTGGGTACTTTGAATCTTGTGCGAGATGTGTTCGCTCAGGAGAGCGATGCTAGGGTGTCGTGAAATATCAGACGACGACGCATCAAGCCCAGCATCTCGTAATTTTCTCGCAAATCGAATCGCAATAACCGAATCGACGCCCAACCGGAAAAATGTTGTGTGCCTCGAAATATGATCTGCTCCAAAGTCTCCAAGGCCGAGAAGCACGTCCTTAATCCTCAGCTCTTGGGTGGTAAATTCCTCTGATTCGGCGTTCACGACACTATCCACTGTGCCAGACTCACGTCTGCTGACAATGCCGAGACTCTTGACGGAGATGTTGTCTTGTTTCGTAATAGTATCTATCAACAACTCCACCATCTCCAACAAATTCTCCACCTTCAATTTGGAGCCAAAACCGGAAGTGTAGTTTGCACGCATAATTAACTCATCCGAAGATGAGCTAGCTTCAAATTCGACAGCGAAAGGATAATCTGGTGGCATATAACTTTCCACTTCCTTCCAGAGAGTATCTTGTGGCGAAGATTTTCCAGGCTTGATATAGGAGAATAGGCAATTGAAGAGAGGTCGCTCAGCCTGGATCCATCGGTGAATGTTCCTCAGGGACGTGTGCTGGAATTGGGTAGTTCGACCGGAAGACTTTTGCAAAGCAGAAAGAATTTGCAATATGTTGGCATCTTCTTTGCGCAGGTCAATTCTTTGGGGGATTGTTGTGATTGTAGGAGCTAGAAGCCGCTCAATACCAGGCACAGGAACTGAACGCCCTGAGAGGACGAGACCGAAAACGAAGTCATCAACGGAATTAGCCTTTGCCATAGCGAGACCAAAGGCAAGTTGTGCGAGCGATGGAAGAGTGACATGCAGTCGAGATGCAGAAGACTCGAGTGACGATAGGCTTGTCTTGAGAACTCGTGTGGAAATGTTGGCGGTATCCGAGTCGGCTTTATCATCGAGCTCGTCAGCGCTAGGTTGATAATCTTCGAGTGCCTTGGTCCAGAAGTTTTTGGCTTCACCCTCATCCATCGCAGCAATGTGCTCAACGATTATACCAGCTATTGGTCTTGCTGGAAGTTCCATCGACGAATACCGTAGGTAAATATCTTCAATCAAAATGCCAAGCGCCTCGCCATCGTACAGGGAATGATGCATCGAGACCGAGAGGAAACAATTCTCGCCTTCGACTTCTGGTTTGACTACATTGAGGCGTATTGGAGGTATTTGCTGGATGTTTTCCACGATTTCGCGTGCTATAGCCGTCTGCATGTCTCTCAAAACTGAAACGCTGTCTGATGAGGTTACGACATGCTCGATCCAAGACGATTTCAATGCCTCAGGGGCCAAGACCACTTGCAGTATATCGTCCTCAATTTGACAGAAGCAAGTCCTCAAGATCTCGTTATCTCTGATAGAAGCTTCCCAAGAATTCCGGAGCTTTTCGAGGTCTACATCCACTGAAAGTTCAAACACAAGATGGTTGACATACAGCGTACCGAAATCTTTGTCGAGCGAACGAGCGACCACTGCCTCCTGAATTGGCAAGCACGGCCGTGCAATGATAGCCCGCTCTCCGAATTCTTTGCCCATTGAGCTATCTCGAAAAGCCGCCTCGACAGCAGCAAGCTTTTCAGTCGCCAAAGCTTTGGCTGCAGCTGATTGCCCCAGAGAGTAACCCGTCCGTGGAAGTGAAGCAAGGTCTTCTATGGTCGAAAGACTTAAAATATCGGCGACGCTACACTCATATCCAGACTTTCTCATCAAAGTTGAAAGACTGATAGCAACCAAACTATCAACACCAACCTCAAATATGTTTGTAGATGGTTGAAATTGAACATCTGACAAGTTGCCACGAACAACACGAGAGAGAAGCTCGACGACACCCTGTTCGTCTTCAGTGAGCTCCCTAGACAGAACTGGTGCACTAGATCCCGTATCATCACTGCTACCTTTGAAGAGCAATTTGTTCAATGGGATAGAGTTGAAAAGGGCCTTGAGTAACTTGACGTTAGCCTTTCCGGAAGTTGCAGCAAGAGGTAAAAAGCTGATCGGTATAATGACATCGGGGACCATGTACGCCGGAAGTATTTCTTTGCAGCCAGCTCTGACAGTGGTATTGATTTCTTCAAGGTTGTCGAGGAGCATAGGCTCTTCATTTGATATTTTGGCTTTGTTTGAGGCAACGAAAGACACAAGTTGCATTCTCGACAATTCCGGGTGTTTTGTGATTACTGTGACGACATCTGCGCATTGCGGCGCAATGAGTCTGACGGATGCCGATACTTCTCCCACCTCTAAACGCTGTCCTCGAATTTTGGTCTGGTCATCAGATCGGCCAAAGATCTCAATTGTCTCATCGGGTATCATCCGAACTAAATCTCCCGTTCGATACATTTTTGCGCCATTGAAATCGCAGAAAGCTCCTGTATCTCTGTTGTGATATCCAATGCCAACCAGGCTTCCGGTCACGCAAAGCTCTCCTTCCATGCCCTTCTTGGCATAGGTAAATGTCCCCGGTAAGAGCACATGAGCGACAGTCTCGCCAAAAACCCTTCCCACACTTCTCATGTTGGATTTTGACGTCGCACGAGCAGCGCAAACGCCAATCGTGGCTTCAGTAGGACCATAAGCGTTAATCAATGCGACTGTGTCGGAATCTCCAAATGTTTCAAGCGTTCTCTGTGAGATCTTTTCGCCACCAACACCCATATATCTCAGTAGGGGAACCTCCGAAGGAACAAGGCCTAATTGATCGAGAAGCGAGGGAACGAAGCTTGCGTGTGTGATTTCGAGCTCTTGTAATGCAAGTGGTAAATCATCTAGTAGCATAGATCTTTTAGCAGTGGCACAACATAGACCAAGTCTCCAGGCTAAGAACATCTCTGCCACGTGAACATCAAAAGCTCTGCTTGCTAAACCGAGATATTTCCCGACTCCACCCAGTTCGTGGGAGCTTGGAGCGTATTCGCAGATGACATCGACCAGGGCTTCATCGAAACAAGTCAAATTTCCACGGCTTATTAGGCAGCCCTTTGGTGTTCCTGTAGAACCAGAGGTGTAGAGGAGGTAAGCAGCGTCATCCTTGCTACCCACGGTGTGTTGTAATCCAGTTGGTTCTAAGGTATACTGATCGCGATCAACATCCACAACTTTGCAACTTTCGGGTGCAAATTCCGCGGGGCCAGTAGTAAAGAAAATAGCGGCATTACTGTCTTGAAGGAGGAACGCTCTTCTCTCCAGTGGCAGGTCTTCGTCAATTGGAAGGTATACATTGCCTGACTTGAGAATACCTACAGTGACCGCGAAAGCAGAAAGGGTGCGCCCTAGGCACATTCCGATCATGCTGTTGCGGATTCCAAGAGACTCGATGAATGCTTGGACTCTACAGGCTTCTTCATTCAGCTGGGCGTAGGTCCAAGAAGTGGTACGAGTTGAGGACTTGACGATAGTCTCTGCTACTTCCACTGCTCTCCATTCGGGGTGAGTTTGTGCCCAATGTTCAAGCCAGCAGAGAGGGTTTTCGATAGATACGACGGGACTGGGTTCAGGTGCGCAGCCTTCAGCCTTAGAAATAAGTTCCTCTGGAAAGAAGTTTGTAAGCTCCGACATGGGCTCGTCGGGGTATTTGACCATGGCATCTATCAATGCATTGAGTTGTTTAGTAAGCAGCTCTACGCCGGCCATTCCCAATATGCCTGCTTCAACCGAAACCACCAGATCGATATTTCCATCCAGCCGTTGTTCTGCATTGAGCGTAAATCCATGCTCAACATTCAATCCAATGATGTCTTCAGTAGCAGTCCAGAGATCATGTCGACGGCCTGCTCCTTCTGTCCGGGGATGGAACACAAACACGGCTTGATACAGGGCCTGGGACTTTGGGCGCCTGATCAACTTTCTGATAGCACCCGGATTTATGTTTCTGTGTTTCCATGCCAGACTCATAACTTGGTCATGTTTCGTAACCACGTATTTGCTGCTGCCCAGTCCGTCGATAGGCGCAGGCACCATTGAAATAAGGGGTCCAATCACATCATCCAAGCACCCATCTACGACACGCTCAGATAGGACTTCTCCCAAGACTATTTTCTTGTCACTAAGCTCAAGGTAATCGGCTATGAGACATCCCCAAGCAGCCCGAATGATAGAGGTCGCAGAACGGTAGTCTAAGGCTCGCGCAGAGGTTTGCAGTTCCGAATATGGTGTTCCTAGCGGAAGTCTTGTCTCGTTGTACTCTGCCAGCTTATTCGGTCTCTCCTTGTCCATTGGGCTAGTATCGTCATCGGCAGCAAATTCCTTCAGCGACGATTCCCAAAATGAGAGGTCGCTGGCCGGGTCGGTTCTAGAGGCCAGCGAAATTGCCACTGCTTCTGCGAGCTGGTGCCTTGGTTGTAGAATGCAGGCACTCGCATACGCATCGCGAAGATCATTTTCAATGAATTCTAAAGATGGGCCATCGTGAAGAGAATGGTGCAGTGTGAACATCATGGTGCGATTGGCATCCTCTTCCAAGATAGTCACAGCCCAGCATGGCTGAACGAACGAAGCAGCTTGGTGTTTTGACGAGATATCTTCGGCCCGGCGCTTGGCCATGTTCTGAAGTTGGCCCGCTTCTATCTTAATCTCGCTCCAGTCAACCGAAGCTTCTTCGTATATGATCTGAGCGAAGGTTGACACAAAACTGCCGGATGATTGATCCTGGCTAATGGCCGCTGATGGGATGAATCCGGTGCGGAGGGCTTCATTGCGACGTACAACGGCCTTCCAAGCTCCTCGTAGACCATTGAGGTCGATATCATTGGCCAATGTGAAGAAGTGATTACTCCAGTAAGCTTGACTATTACGGAAAGATTCGCTAAGAAGGTTATCTTGGATCGGCAATGCTGGAGATACCCGAAAGGAATTCTTGTCAATCCCAAGTGCCTCCGAGGCTTTAGAGGCATGCTTTTGGTGGAATTCTTTTAGCTGGTGGTAAGCTTCTGCATAGGGGTCAGCGGAGAGTACTAGGCCCTGAAGTAGCGCGCAAAGGTCGTCAACCGTTCGTAGCTGCAGCAAATTTGCAGTAGACACATGATATCCAGCTGACTTGAGCCTTTCCGTCAATCTAATGGAACCAATGGAGTCGATTCCTAGGGCAGCTAGTCGACTGGAACGTGAGATAGAGTCGAAAGAAGTACCGGAGAATGTCGAAACAAGGTCGATCAATTTCTTCTCCTTTTCTGTCCATTCGGAAGCGAGAGCCGGCGACGTCAAATTTTCCCAAGCCTCGAGATCTAGCAGCTCGTAAGCACTTTCTAAGACCTTGCGGTCGATCTTAGCAGATGGCGTCATTGGGATACTCTCAAGGAGTATGAAAACACTCGGTACCATGTACTCGGGGAGGCTCTTTCGAGCGTGTGCAGACGCCAGGTTTGCGATCTGGACAGCATCTTCACTGGTGATGGCAACTCCTCTCTTACTATAGCTTGTGCTCAATTTTGGGACGGCGAGGAATACCACAGCAACCTTTGTAGGGCGATCAGTGCGTCCCATATACATGGCGACGGCTTGCGTAACATCGGAATGGCAGTTCTCAACTGTAGCGCTAATTTCGCTTAACTCAACTCGCTGTCCAGCAAGCTTGACAAGGTCGTCTCTTCGACCAACGAATTCGAAGCTTCCATCATGGAGTTGACGAACAATGTCGCCTGTCATATAAACATGTTCATTGGCTGTCTCGTTCCAGTGGAACTTGTCTTTTGTCTTGGCGTCGTCTTTCCAGTAGCCCCTGGCAAGCTGAGGGCCGGCCAGAGCCAGCTCTCCAACACCATTCTTCATGATTATTTTCTCGTCGTTGATGACGAAAGCGTTGACAGAAGCCAATGGAAAGCCGATATTGGTACTCCTGAACCCGTTTTCACACCCCGCGAATTGTCGAACCGTTGAAGTCATACTAGTTTCTGCGGGCCCATAAGTATTGTACCCTTTGATATCTGTACTCCAGTCGTCGGCAAGAGCTTGGGGTAACGCTTCTCCAATTGTCATGAAGATCTCGAGCGTTTCAATTTCTTTCCGAGGGATAATTTTCGCAAAAGATGGCGTCAAATTGGCATGTGTGGCCTTTGTCTGGTTTGCTAGTGAAACAAAAGAGCTGAGCAAGATGTCTTTCGTAGCGGATATGACCGTTCCTCGGAGACCCCAAGTATAGAACACATCTTGCACAAATATGTCAAAGGTAGGTTGAGAAAATTGAATGAAGCGTATTTGGTGGCCATCAATGGGGCGAATCGAGTTTTGCATGGACCTGAGGTGAGTTAGCGCCATACGCCCAATGTTAGAAGAAGTGGGTATATTCTTACCTCATAGCCACAGCGGCCGAAATATGTTGAATCATCACCCCCTTAGGCGCTCCCGTGGTCCCCGAAGTCCAAATCAAATAAGCCATGTCATGGACATCGGGAGAAACCAAGCCCTCCAAGTTACGCTCCTCTGCTGTCCCAACCAGAGGACTAGAGCACAAAATACCTATATCAAACAGCGCGACATTGTCTGGCACAGCCCCCTCTTCTTGCCTGGCCGTTTTGTTTGCAACAATCAGAATTTCGGCGTCAGTTCGAGCGATCAAGGCTTGTCGGCGCGATGGAGGGAACGAGGGATCAATAGGACACCAAGCTGCTCCAGCTTTCAGAACCCCGAGAATCGCGACGTATAACTCTGGAGATTTTTCAAGGCAGAGGGGGATCACTTTGTTGTGAGATGAGCCCATGGTTTGGATGAGAGCGTTGGCGATGCGGTTGGCTTTTGCATTGAGCTCGGCGTATGTCCATTGGGTCACGGCTTTATCTGCTTGTGACTTCAAATCGTGTACAAAATGCAAAGCAACGTCGTCCGGATTTAGTTTCGAGTTGTGCTCGAAAGGACCGTGCAAGTACTCCTCGACTTCAATAAAGGTGTTTTGCTCCGGTTCAGGTTGAGGTGATTGCGACGGGGTTGTTACAAAACGGCCTTGAGCGTAAGGTTGTTCCGGATTTTGTGTTATGAATTCCACGATATCGCTGAATTGACGAAGCATAAGCAAAGCAGACGGCTGGTCTAGATGCTCGTCTGTATAAGTTGCGCGTAAACGGAGTCTACCATCGTGCTCCGGCCATACCTCGATCATAACGGCAAAGTCATTGCCCATGGCAGGATAATCAACTGTATGCCAGAGGCTCGAGTTTTCGGGTGCGGTCGCAAAATCCTGGAAGGCTAAAAGAGTGTCATAGTGCAATCCACCGTCGGCCGCAAGTACTGAGTTTAGGGGTATTTGAAGGTGTTGCAGTGACTTCGCATTGCTTTCAGTGAGGCTTTGCAAAATGAAGGCGTTGCTAGGGGAGATAGAAGCCGAGCTGACTTTTTCATGGGGAATATTAACGGGGATCGTGGTAAATGTTGGGCCCATGCAAAGTTCCGAATCTTCATCTAGTCGACCTGAAATTACACTGCCAAAGGTTGAACTACTCCACGAGTCTTTATATGCAGCAAGCAGTAACGACCAGGAGGCCTGTAGAATAGCCAAAGGTGATGCCATTGCATTTTGAGCTCCTCGTCGCAAAGCAGTCAGGCCTGTGCTAACTAGGATAGATGTTTGCTGCGGGAGTCGGTTGGACAGGGTTGGGTTCAGCCCAGAGACTGCGGGGAATGGCGTTGTCTCGCATTCTTGTAATTGGCCTGACCAAAAGTCGACAGTACCCTTGGGATCAGAATTGTAATGCATATCAACTGCTGTAGAAATCTGCGTTCTGCGAGGGACTTCCTTGCCGAAGTACTCTCCTGTGACTTCGTCGAACAAAAGTTGAAGAGACGCACCATCGAAAATTCCATGGAAGACGCTAAAGATGATTGCTGCCCTGTTGGAATTCTTGACTAGACAGAGACTGAAGGGGGGCTTATCAATTACAATGCTGTCCTCGGCTGTTCGCAATGTGGTTTCAACGGTTGCTTCAAAGTCGCTGCTATCTTCAGATTGGCAGCCTTGTTCTCTCCACGATCCTTGCGCCAAAGAACACGAAGGACTTAGTACACATTGAACAAAAGGAGCAATGGTATCGTCAACGGGCAAAAATACCATTCTGTATGCGTCATGGCGAGTTAAGACTGCCATCCAGAGACGTTGAAGCTTCTCGATATCTATGGATGAATCAAGGTGATGAACTGAATGATGAATGTAATGCTTCCTCGAGTCTTTTCCAGGAGTAGAGCTTCGTAGAAAGCTTGCTAACATCCCTGACTGAGTGGCCGTGGTTGGAAGGACCTTTTCCACCTCCTGAAGATTTACGCCAAGACTTTTGGCGCAGACGCTTCGGTATTTATTAAATAGTTCATCTCTATTGAAGCCATCTTTGCGGTGGCCATTCTGAGATGGTAGTGTAGCTTGGCTGCGACGTTCTGTAACCAGTGCTGCTAGTGTTTTGGGAGTGACTCCTCGTAAAACATCGGTGATATTGACCTCGGCTACCCCAATATCTCTCGCGCGCTGCAAAAAGTGAATTGCTCGAAGACTGTCTATTCCCACAGAGAAGAAATTTGTATCCGGGCCTATGTCGTGAGCTTTTTCGCCAGCAATATTTGCAAGGATCTGACAGAATTGACTATTGAGATCATCTCCCGCTGCATGCTGCATTGACAATTCATTCCTCGAACTGCCGTTGCAAGTTGAGCTTTCGAGCACCTTCGTTTTGGCTAGTTTTGACAAAGTTTTTCGGTCAACCTTTCCAGCCAAAGATCGTGGTATTTGCTCCAGGTAGAAATAGTGCGAGGGGCACATATATGCAGGAAGCTGGCGTGCGGCAATTTCTCGACAGCTTGCCTCAATGTCGTCCATCTTCGAATCTTCGGCGATGACAACAAAGGTTACTACCTCTTCGCTGCCCTGCTGATCTTCAAATCGCTTACAGGAGACTGTTACCGCCTCCTTGACCCCGGCACACGTTGAGACAACAGTATCAATTTCGCCAAGGTCCACTCGTCTACCACTCAATTTCACCTGAGTCGTATCAAGTCGACCAAGAAATTCGACGACATATTGACCCTTACGATCGGCCACGATACGCGCTTTATCACCAGTGCGGTACAGCCTCCCATATTCCAAACTCACGACGAATGATTTCGCATTCTCCTCCGGTCTGTTGAGGTACCCTAGACTGACTTGAGGTCCTCCGATGGCTAGCTCTCCAGCGAATCCTCGTGCCACGGGGGTGGGGATTTGGGTATTAGGCTCAATGATAAACAGTGAGCAGGTCGGTAAAGCAGGTCCAATGATAGAACCTCTATCTCCTGGGTGGAAATTTGGTAGTAGTGTGCAGTTTATGGAACCCTCAGTAGGTCCATAGGCATTACAGAGCTCTGAAGAAGCATCTTGGCTTGCGAAATCGTCAACGTTCTTCCGCAAGACCATTTCGCCCATGACCCATAAACTGTGGAGCGAAGTAAGCTTAGAGCGACGTATGGTTGCTGCCATACTCGGCGTAGACATCATGACGCTTGCCTGTAATTCCGAGACGGTGCCTTCCAAGTCGGTGAGTGTAAGTGTTCTGGTTGCTGAACAAAGCGTGGCACCGGTAGAGAGTGTTACAAAAATTTCCATCAATGATGGATCGAAAGTAGGTGACGCGAATTGAAACCAACGAGGGACTCCATCTAATGATGGGGGTAGCGGATTTGCTACAGCATGGGAGGCAATTGAACATGTCGCCGCAATATGGGTGATCTGAACCCCCTTGGGTTTACCGGTCGACCCGCTAGTATACATAACATAGCATACATCGGTTTCTTCAATCGAAACCGGTGAGAGGGGTGTTGAGCATCGAGAGCTCGCATTGCTGTTGGATTTTGACATGGGGCAGTTGCGAACAAATTTCTCAACGTCAAGCCAACCTAAAGCACCCCCTGGGCCTGACGAAATCGTTTCCCAAGGAACACGGTCGCGAAATTCCTCGGAACCGATGATGACCTGAGGGG
Source organism: Hymenotorrendiella dingleyae (assembly GCA_003988905.1). Classification (NCBI taxonomy): domain Eukaryota; kingdom Fungi; phylum Ascomycota; class Leotiomycetes; order Helotiales; family Helotiaceae; genus Hymenotorrendiella; species Hymenotorrendiella dingleyae. Next base: position 160,300 of record QYAP01000037.1, read on the forward strand.
CAAGATCCTCAATTATGTCCTGGATTCTCTGGGATGGTGCATCTATCGGCAGTGGGCAAAAGGCCAAACCCGCCTTTACCACCGACAGATAGGAGATATATAACTCTGGTGAGGTTGAGAGCAAGATTGGGACAACAAGCGGACCTTCACTTGTTCTTGAGCTTACACATTCGAGTATCCGAGTGGCCAGTTGATCCGTTAGCTCGTCTAACTGAGTGTACGTGTAGCTTCGTCGCAGTTTTGTTTGCGCCAAGTCGCCTCGTGATTGCAAGAAATCAAGCGCAACGCGGGTAGGGTACTGCTTCGCTCTTCTCATGAAAGCATTATGCAGCAATGCTGCTTCGTTGTAGATACCGAGTAATTGTGTATCTTGCACCAACGTTGGTGGACGGGTCTGGGGTGGAAAATTCAAAATGGATTTTCGAGATTGTATACTAGTAAGTTTTGGTGCTGGAATAAAGTATGAGAGAATTGTGCTGAACATCTGAGAAGTATCTGTATCCGAGAACAGCTTACTATCAGCACGAATGCCAATTTCGATGGCCTTATTAGTGACCTCAGGTCGTACAATAAGAAGAAATGGCTATGAATATATTAGCAAAACCAGGTTAAAAATATGCGGTAAACTGACAGTCTGAAGGAGCACTTCATCTAACAATTCCAAGCCTCCTCTTTTCGTCCCCTGCCCCAAAATGGCAAGGGCAAAGTCAACTGACGCATCATTCAAAGCAGCACTTTTCAAGGTGGTACAAGAAACAGACTTTGAACTGCCTAACTGTGCGCAGACAATATCGGTCTCACTTGAATCTTGTGTGCCAACGCGGAAAGCAATCCCGTCAAGACCTGTGAGATCAAGAATGAACTTGGCGTATGATTCGCATAGAGCCGAGTACTCCAGTGGGCCGGCTTCATGTGGTATTTGAGTCTGAACATTTCTCCAGCTTCTCACTTCGAGGTGAGGGGTATCATTGACATCATCTTGCACGGTCGAGGATGCAGGTCCTGAATAGATGGTATTCAGAGAAGGAAAAGTAGTATCCGGTATACTCTGAGGTGATGTCGTTTGGTCGGTGGCCTGCATGATGGCTCTAGGATTCTGTTGATCCCTGGCAAGAATGGCGGTGACTTCAAGTTCCAAAGTGAGTGTAGAACATGTACAACAGCGTCAATAATGATGGCCTCAAGAAGCAGATGCAAGTTCGATTCGCCAATGCCGGCAGTGAGGAGGTATTCTATGGTTAGCCACCGATATGGATTTCCGGTACGCTACTTGAGTATCCCTACAACTGGGATCCTGGAGGGAATGAGGGAATGATTTTAGCTCGTGGATCATGGTTCAAGTGAAGTGCTTCGGCCCCATTTGCCTCGCCCCACGGATATTCCCCATCTTGGGACTCTGATGGGCAGTTGTTCTTTTCGGCTTCGTTCCTAGCCAGCTCTCAGCGTCCGCACTTGCTCTGGCGAGAGTTGCACTTTTGTGGGCCTTGCCTGACACCTGCCCTGAGGAGAAGATAAAGGGGGGCGAGGGAGGGGCAGGGGTCGCAGGACGCTACACTTGCGTTTGCGTGGTCTCTAGTTAGCGGCATGGGGATGCCATTTGCTCGCGATACTCGCCGCGTCGTGTTGGATGGGTCGGCGAGATGAGAATCATTCGATGCGATTCGATGACCACTTTACCAGCCTTTTTCACCCGGCCCTGATCGAGTTGGATTCAAGCTAATGCGACTGTACGACCATACCTAAATACCTATATCATGGGCAAGTTATTACAGCAAAAGTGTTGCAGTGTTGTTATAGGTGTAAAATTCACGTTGGGTTTGCACGTTGGGTCGTCGGGCATACACAACCCTTTCTTCTCGAGCGCAGCGAGCCCGGGGGCTTGGCCCCATGAAAGAAGTAGAAGTGTAGAATTCCAAGGGAGGAGTCGCTGTTTCGCTCCGCGGGCCACTGCCGTGGAGGCATTGACTCGCTGCGCTCGATGAGAGAGAGGCAATGTTGTGTTGAGGGCCTTGAGGCAGGTGCGGGTGAGATGTCGCTTACAAATGATGCCCCACTTTGTGTTTAGCGTGACTTTCTCGTCTCACGTTCGGCGCTAGGCCCGACTCGGCATGCTTCCGTAGCGAGGCAGGCTCTTCTCCCAATCATCCAAGCCTTTCTTGACACCACATTTCCACGTCCACATCCAAGCCAGGCGGCTTTGAAAGCTCTGGGCGCTGGGCAGGCGATTGATTAGATCTGATTAGATTATGGCACTCTATCTGATGATCTGATAAAAATTTATTCCCTGCGGTGCCGGGGCCAATGACCCGTACACTTGCATTTCTCCATCTTAAGTCTTTCCCACCAACGGGCCTGACTGCTGCTGCTAGTGGATGAAGACTCGCAAGTGTCCCGATAGTCCCATCGTGTCTAGTTCATCTTGCCTGTTCTGTCATTCTCTCTCGTAATGCCGGACCAGCCATGGAAATATCTCCATGCTCGCCATGTTGATGATGCATCATGCCGGCACGCAGTGGGCACCTTTTGCCTCTTCTTTTTGCGGGACTACTCCAGTACTTTGCTAGTGCAATGGATCTCCTCCTCCATGGCAGATCGACCGGCCCTGGACGATGGGGAATCCCTTCGCCGGGCACACGAGGTTTGGCAGACTTGGGCACATTCGAATACCCGCTCTTGCGGTAGTAATTTGCTGGTAGCTATCCTCGAGCTGTCCTAGTGTGTCTTTTCATGTGAAGCTCCGCAACCGCTGTTTCTTTTGCTCTGTTCGACTTGTACGTTCTGTGTTCTTCGAGTTTGTCTATCTCTTTCAGCTATAGGTGTTCAGCTGGTGCCGATACTATCTCCTTGCCGCCTGTCCAGCTCCTCCCTCACCACCTGGAAAACCATCACCATGAGCAAGCAGCTGGCATGGGTGCGCTCCAAGTTGTCCTTCCGTGGCAGCGGTAAGCAATCAGCCTCCTACTTTCGACTCCTGGTGGCCAGCGACCCCGAACTCCTCGATTATGCATTACTCGTCGTTGGAACCATATGTGCCATTGGAGCCGGTATACCTTATCCTCTCCTCGGTATTCTTTTTGGTCAATTGGTCGACAATCTCAACACAGCCGATTGTTCGGCAGCGACCGATAATGCAGCGTCTCTGGCCGGTCTATCAGACAGTGTCGTTCAGAAGGTCCTTTACGTCATATATGTCACGATTGCCAATTTCCTACTCATCTATATACATACTGGCTGTTGGAGCATGCTTGGGGAGCGCCTAGTCAGACGTCTACGAACACAATATCTTGATGTGCTATTGCGCCAGGAGGTGGCATTTTTTGATACCCTACCATCTGGCGAAGTTGCATCTCGCCTGGATGTCGACCTCCAGACTATTCAAACTGGAACCTCGGAGAAGGTGGGCATGTGCATTTGCAGTGTCTCATATATGGTTGCAGCCTTCGTAGTCTCATTCATCAAGAGTGCGAAGCTTGCAGGCATTCTCTTTTCTCTTGTCCCAGCCTTCCTCCTCATGGCACTGGTGGGAGGCCATTTCACTCAGAAATACGCCAGTAGAGTTTCGGACCATGTGGCGGCGGCAACTGCTATTGCATCTGCAGGACTTTCGAATATGCCTCTCGTGCATGCTTTGGGCGCAAGTGCACGCTTGGAAGCTGTCTTTGCGAAACATTCTGCTCTTGCACGGAAAAGTGGACTTCACAAAGCTTTTGCAGCATCGATACAACTTGGCTGCCTCTATTTTATTGCGTACTCGGCCAACGCGGTGGCATATTATCAGGGCAGCAGACAAATAGCCGAGGCGGTCGACGCTGATGGATCAACTGCTACAGTTGGAGCTGTATATACGGTTATCTTTTTGTTAGTGGATGGTAAGTCGAGATTGGTGTTAGATTTGACAGTTTTAGGCTAACGGATCCACTTAAGCTTCATTCATCATCAGTCAAGTCGCACCTTTCATGCAAATTTTTGGATCAGCGGCCGGAGCATACGAAAAACTGGTGGCAACCATAAATCGAAAGTCTAATATTGATGGAACGTCAGAGTCACGGGGAGAAATCCTCACCAGCGTTTCAGGAGAACTTGAATTCAAGAATGTAACCTTTGCATACCCTTCCAGGCCGGAAACTCAAGTCTTGCAAGACTTTTCACTCACAATTCCAGTAAACAAATACACAGCACTGGTCGGGCTTTCTGGCAGTGGCAAGTCGACTGTCGCCGCTCTTATTCAAAGATTATACGACCCTGACACTGGGGATGTCTTTCTTGACGGGTACAACCTTCGTGACCTCAACGTTCGAAATGTCAGAAGTTTTGTTGGAACGGTATCGCAGGACTCGACTCTTTTGGATCGATCAATTCTCGAAAATATCGCCTATGGATTAGTCAACTCGCCATTAGAGAAACACATCCTCTTAAGACAAACTTTGCTCGATTCTAGTCTTTCAGATCTAGCCAAGGCGATTCGAGACGGAGCGAACATGCAGGATGCAATCGCCTCGAGCTCCCATGAAGTTCAAGAAATTGTGCGTCTAGTTCGTGAAGCTGCAACGGATGCCGATGCCATTTCTTTTATCGACCGTCTTCAGCATGGGCTTGCAACTTCAGCCGGCCCTGGTGGAAATCGCATCAGTGGTGGGCAGAAGCAAAGAATCGCACTTGCTCGCGCTCTGGTTCGTAGCCCAAGTATTCTCATCCTTGACGAGGCCACAGCTTCGCTCGATTCTGCCAGTGAACGTCTTATTCAGAAGGCATTAGATCGGGTTGCAATCGGCAGAACGACAATCGCGATCGCTCATCGTTTGTCAACAGTAAAGAAGGCGCAAAACATCGTTGTTATGGGCCCGGGAGAGATCTTAGAACAAGGAACATATGCTGAACTTATCGAGAAAGACGGTGCATTTGCCAAAATGATCAAGCTTCAGAGTCTAAACACTGCTTCCAAGACGACACTCAGAAGCGACACCGACACTTCATCGGTAGAGATTTCTAATGCTTCCACTTCGTCATTCGAGCAGCCAAAACTTAAGTCTTCTTCCGAAACCCAAATCGTCAATGAGAAGGCATTTGCAAGCAATGCACAAGTCTCACAAACTGATATGGTCCCAGCTCACACAGATGATTCCGACAAGGATGCGGAACTTCCCAAATCTAGGAGGTCTTTCGGCAGAACCTTTTTGGATATCGTCTCGATGGCACGTCGAAGTTTGATGTACATTTTCCTTGGTATTGCAGCTACTTCAATCGTTGGAGGCATGTACTCAGGAGAAGCTGTAATTTTTGGTCACACCATCAGTAGTCTCAATCCGTGTAATGGTGCAAATAGCATTCGAAGCAGTGGGCAGTTATTTGGATTGCTGTTCTTTGTCCTGGCGCTCATTGAGTTCTTTGCCAATGTGGTGGGCACTTCATCATTTGGCCGTGTCTCTGAAGATCTTCTGTACAAAGTTCGTGTCATGTCGCTCCGCTCCCTCTTTTCGCAAGATATCTTCTGGCATGAATCTGAGGGCCGGTCTCCTGGTACGTTGATATCTTACATCAGTAGCGATGCAAATTCACTAAGCGGCATCACTGGTGCGATTCTTGGTGTCATGTTCTCAATCGTTGTGAGCATGGTATCCGGCATCATTCTCGCTCATATCGTCGCCTGGAAAATAGCCGTGGTATTATTGGCAACAGTCCCAATCCTTCTAGCTTCTGGAATCATGCGCTTGCGAATGTTGGCCATGTTTCACGAGCGACATCAAAAAGCATTTGCCGATTCTGTCAGCTTGGCGACGGAGGCAGTTGAGTCGATCAAAACCGTTACCATCTTCTCCCTGGAAACAGAGGTTGCAGGCGCCTTTCATAGATCCTTGAAAGCTCCATACTTGGAGACCATCAAAACCGTCGCATATGGAAACTTCTGGCTTGCGATGGCCTTCAGTATCAGTAATCTGATTTACGCCTTAGCATACTGGTGGGGAACCAAGCAAGTCGTTGAGGGCAACTACAGCACACTACAATTCTTCACCACGTTACCAGCGCTCCTTTTCAGCGCGCAGCTTTGTGGTCAAATGTTCTCGTTGGCCCCTGATGTCGGCAAAGCAGGTGTCGCTGCAGCGCGGGTCCTCGATCTCATTGATATTGGCCCAGAGAAGAGACTAGAGTATGGCGGATCCAGCAAAAGATCTGGCGACATCGAGTCAGCAGAAGCCTCTGGATCCGAGGAGAAGAGCATCCGCAGTGGAGGCATGTCAATCGCCTTCAAAGACGCGCATTTCTCCTACCCTGCTCGACCCCACATCGAGGTTTTGCGTGGCCTCGATATCTCCATCCAGCCAGGAACATTCTGTGCATTAGTTGGACCCAGCGGTGCAGGAAAATCGACCATCATTGCATTAGTCGAAAGATTTTACTCTCCCAGTTCCGGGTCTGTGGAAATCGACGGGGTTGACACTTCGAAAATCAGCTCTGTTGCCTTCCGCGATGACATTGCGCTGGTCCCTCAAAAGAGCGTTCTCTTTGATGGAACGGTTCACTTTAATCTTGCTCTCGGTGCAAGGCCAGGCTACGAACCAACTCTCGAAGAAATACAGCAAGCTTGCAAACTTGCAAATATCCACGACACCATCACCGCTCTCCCTGAAGGCTACGAGACCCCTTGCGGCTCTAGCGGCGATCAGTTTTCTGGTGGTCAAATGCAACGACTCTCCATCGCTCGCGCACTTCTACGAAAACCACGCCTTCTACTCCTTGATGAGTCCACAAGTGCCCTAGACGCTGAATCAGAAAGGTTGTTTGAAGACGCGCTTGAAAAAGCCGCCAAGAATGTGACCGTTATTGCAATTGCACATCGCTTGCATACTATAAGAAGGGCGGATTGTATCTTTGTTATTGAGGATGGAAGATGTGTTAATCGTGGGACCCATGATGAGTTGGTGAAGACTAATGAGTCGTATCGGGATAATGCGTTGCATCAGACTTTAGAATAGGGATGCGCTCGGTCGGAATTGGGAATTGGGGATTGGGGTTAATGGGAGGGACGTTTAAAAGGGGGTCAGGCTTGGTCTTTAGGCGTGTGAATTTTTGTTATAGAATATGTATATATAATTGATATCTTGAATTGATATTTTGCTGCTTACGATAACGTCTCTTTTTGCAAGTTTGGTGGTTTTTGAGGCGAGTAATTCATTCGATGCTGCAGCTTAAGCTATATTCCCCCCGAAGTTCCAGATTTAATGCTTTAGCCCCCCTTGAATGCAGATTTCAAAATCCTTCACGTTTCCTTGGGCTCAATCAAACCCGCTAACGTTCATCAACTTTATGAAGAGAAATCAGCTCAAACTACTCGAGTACAAACTATCGAAGCACCAACGATCTCGTCATCAACATTTTGACCGACATCGGAGCATCCACCCGTAAACCTAACCCAAATTGCACTCGTCCTCTGCATGAAAATCCTCGGCACAAAAATCACAAAAATGATCTGATAACAAATCCCTGGAAGAATTTTCTTCACGCCAAGAAGCCTACCTGATCCACCGAGTCACCTGCAGCGCTGCAGTTCCTCGTTTCGCTGGCTCGTTGGTCAAGCGAACCTCGCTTCGCCACGACCGACCCCCTTTTACCACCCCTGTCATAAAACTACCGGGTACAGGCGGATCTGATAAGATTACAGCTGCGCTGGAGCGGATCTTATCAGATCGAAATTTTCCTGGTTTTTTCTCCGAGAATGGGCAGGGGTGGGGCGGAGATCTTACGTCGGACCTTCTAAAGTGGGGTGGGATTTACTGGAGTGCAGAAAATGCTTGCCACCTTGCCAAGGAACCAATGCTGAAAGCTTTTCATGTCCAGGCTCGTCAAGCTTGCGGAGTATTTGATGCTCTTGAAGGTTAATTTGACACTAGGTACCTGAGTTGACACATCGTCATCGTATCGACGGCATCATTAGCCGAGTGACTCGATTCTGGCGCCGTGAAGGGCAACTGGTTTCGACCTAGGTTGGTGGTTCCTGGACCGGGAAAAATTCGCGAGAGAAGTCGCGGTGTGAACAGGATTCAGCAACGTGCTTGGAAGATATGGTATACGACGCCGCTACCATGGAGAGTAATGCGTCTCTCCATGGAGTGATGGTTGTTCCGAAGTCCCTGACCCTGGGTAGCTCGGCTACCAGCCAAAGTCGTCCAATTGAGAAAGTGCCAACCTCACGAGCTCTTAGCAAGTCACTTGTTCAGCCAACCCTCGCCACTTTTCAGAACCTCCCGATTCGGACAGCAACGAGGGCACAATCAAAGTCCCAATCAGAACCGAATTTCAAACCAAGCCAGAAAAAAAAGGCGCGAAAATGGAGCAAATACTTAGCACGTCTCAAACGGCACCACCAGCAAGAAGACAACCACCAACAGAACACACATACGACCTCATCTGCGTCGGCTTCGGGCTGAATAGTCTAGCACTCGCAACAACGATCAAAGACAACAATTCCTCCCACAATGTATTATTTTTAGAGCAAAACTCCGCTTTCAAGACTCAAAATGCCACCTCTGCAATATCATCACGAATGACTACATCATTCATACATGATCTTGCAACGCTCCGAGATCCGACTTCAGAGTTTACATTCCTGAACTATCTCCAAGTATGCGGGAAATTTAGGGGCTTTGTTGAAGGAGCGGGAGAAGATGGAATGATGCCAGGGAGGAAAGATTTTGGAGAATATCTGAGCTGGGCGGCGGACAGGTGTAATGGCTTTGTGGAGTATGGTAGGGAGGTTGTTGGTGTTAACGCCATCTCATCCAGTCGATGGGGTGTCGGTGTGAGGGATCTGACGACGGGCGAGATTGAGGTGCTGGTTGCGAGGAAGGTTGTGTTCGGGAATGAGAACATTTTGAGAATTGCCGAAGAATCGTAAGTTGCATGCTGCTCTGAAATCTCACTTTCTAATAAAATCCAGGCCCGAGAACTCAAGTTCAGGACCAAGTGAAGCTATGCAAATTCTTGAAGCGACAACTTTAGCAAAGCAGCTATGCAGTACTATCCACAACGCAAGTCCCCGGGTTTCAACTCCCTCCGCTGCATCAAGCTGACAATATCTTCTAGGAATCTTCTTCAGACGAGAAATTCACAGCACTATGTACGAACGCGGTTGAAATTCATAACAAAGTTTTTTTAGACGCTCAACCGCTGTTTATTAGGGCAATGCTGTGACGAACTTGATGTATATATAGCTTATGAATGATGAATTAAAGTGTAAGTGTTCGTGGTGCTGCTCGAGACTCGGGAAGGAAAAGTGTAAACATTACATTATACGGTAGAGAAGTATCGATATTCCGACTTTTCTTGTATTTGATTAGCGCTCAATTATTTAGATGGCTTGAAAGATTGTAGTGAGTTTTTTAATGAACATCGGGTAATATGTATTTATTTATTTATTTATTTAATCTATTTTACGGCAAACGGAATAAGCCGTCGAAACGGGTTCCTAAAATCCTAATATAAGTAAATACCGCTAAAGGAGCTAATTTTAATTTTAGGCGCTAATTTAATTTATAAATTAGAGAATAAGCGCTGTTTCATTATTGTTGGAAGTAGGCTTGAATGGTATTGCATTGGCATAAAGAAGAGGCTATTCCTACGACCGCTGGAAGGCTCTTAAGGAGCCGCCTAAGGTCTG